>CAUYQU010105265.1:0-144493 GCA_963574635.1 Cheracebus regulus
AGAATTTACAAAGAACTAAAACAGATCTACAAGAAAAAAACAAACAAGCCCATTCAAAAGTGGGCAAAGGATATGAACAGACACTTTACAAAAGAAGACATACATGAGGCCAACAAACATATGAAAAAATGCTCATCATCATTGGTTATTAGAGAAATGCAAATCAAAACTACATTGAGATACCATCTCACGACAGTTAGAATGGTGATCATTAAAAAATCTGGAGACAACAGATGCTGGAGAAGATGTAGAGAAATAGGAACACTTTTACACTGTTGGTGGGAGTGTAAACTAGTTCAACCACTGTGGAAGACAGTGTGGCGATTCCTCAAGGACCTAGAAATAGAAATTCCATTTGACCCAGCAATCCCATTTCACGTTATATACTCAAAGGATTATAAATCGTTCTGTTATAAACACACAAGCACACGAATGTTCACTGCAGCACTGTTTACAATAGCAAAGACCTGGAACCAACCTAAATGCCCACTGATGACAGACTGGACAGGAAAAATGTGGCACATATACACCAGGGAATACTATGCAGCCACAAGAAATGACGAGTTCGTGTCCTTTGCAGGGACATGGATGAATCTGGAAACCATCATTCTCGGCAAACTAATGCAAGAACAGAAAACCAAACACCGCATGTTCTCACTCATAGGCGGGTGTTGAACAGTGAGAACTCATGGACACAGGGAGGGGAACATCACACACTGGGGTCTGCTGGGGGGAACTAGGGGAGGGACTGTGGGGTGGGGAGTTGAGGAGGGATAACATGGGGAGAAATGCCAGATGTAGATGACAGGGGGATGAAGGCAGCAAACCACCTTGCCATGTATGTACCCATGCAACAATCCTGCATGATCTGCACATGTACCCCAGAACCTAAAGTACAATTTAAAAAAAAAAAGAATTTTTACAGCTGTGTTCATGAATAAAAATTGGTCTGTAGTTAGAAATAATAATAAAAAAAGACAATGATCAAAAAACTAGACACACAGAAAGGCCCGCATGTTACAGAGGAATTCTACCCAGTGTTTAGAGATCAGATAGGACTCACGCTGCATACGTGGTTTTAACGCATTTAAAATGAGAGAAAATTTCCACATCCTTTTAATGAAGCAAATGTTTTATTTATATCTAAACCTGGAAGACATGGCACCAGAAAGATGATCAACTGGTAATGTTTATGAATACCGATGAAAAAACATCTAAATAAAATACTGGTGAACCAAATACTACACTAAGAAACACAACGAGGCCGGGCGCGGTGGCTCACGCCTGTAATCCCAGCCCTTCGGGAGGCTGAGACGGGCGGGTCACTTGAGGTCTGGAGTTTGAGACCAGCTCGGTCAATGTGGAGAAACCCCGTCTCTAGTAAAAATACAAAAAAAGAAGAAGAAGAAGAAGAAGAAGCCGGGTGCGGTGGCAGGCAGCTGTGATCCCAGCTACTTGGAAGGCTGAGGTGGGAGGATGGTTTGAGCTGGGGAGACGGAGGTCGCAGTGAGCCGAGATCCTGCCACGGTGCTCCAGCCTGGGCCACAGTGAGAGCCTGCCTCCAAAAGGGAAGAAAAGTTGTATGAAGACACAAAAGCAATTGGCAGCGAGTGCGCTGTCTTCAAGCCCCCATTTGTGGAGGGATATTACACTGACCGAGGACCCCAGAAGGCCTCCCTGACGGCCACGCTTTGGGGCTGCGCCAGGCCTTTCAGGATGTGGGCGATTCTCCGTTTTTTGTTGTTGTTTTGCGGAGCTGATAGGTCAGGGGGTCCTTCCGCCCCTGCCCCAGTGTGAGCCCCAAGGCGCCCCGGGCCCGGCCCGCCTGGATCCCCCAGGCTCCTGGAAGGCAGCTCAGGAACAGGCCCGCCGCGCCCCCGCGCCCCCGCGCCCCCGCGCGTTTCTCCGGACCGCGAGGCCCCGCGCGCATCTCTGCTGGGCGCTCCTGACCACAGTCCTGCCGTGTCTGTGACCCGAGGAGACGCGGGCAGCACCATCCAGAAGTGAAAGGCGAAGGCGGCTGGAACCAGGGCTGCTTCCACCCGTGACGGGATGGGAGGAGAGGAACAGCTCCGAGAAAGAGTCCAGGCCGGAGCGTCTCCTGTGAAGAAGGCGCCCCTCCTCCCGGGACCCTAGGAACGCTCATGGAAGAATGGAGGAACGCTTTCAGATCTTCTGTAGCCCCTGCAATAGGGCCGGCTGGAAGCAGAAGTTCCTTCACAGATGGGCTCAGCCGTGACTGAGTCACCGGGGAAGACCGAAGGCACTCTCTCCCTCTCTCCGTAATCCTCCCCCTCTTCGTGGCCCACCCCGTGGCACCCCCTCTGTGGCCCCGCTCTCTCTCTCTCTCTCTCTCTCTCTCTCTCTCTCTCTCTGGGGCCCCGCTCTCTCTCTCTCTCTCTCTCTCTCTCTGTGTCCGCGCGCTCTCTCTCTCTCTCTCTCTCTCTCTCTGTGTCTCTGTGACCCTGCTCTCGCTCTCTCCGTGAGCCCCCTTCTCTTCATGCCCCGTGTCCTCCGACACTCCCGCTGGAGCTGAGGGGCACAGTTCACCCGAGCTCCTGGCTCTGCCTCCTGCCCTGGAGAAGGAAGGAGTGTCCACACCCAGCCCACGGGCTCCTGTGCCCTCGCCCCACGTTCCCTGACCCAGGAGCCCTGCTCTCGTCTGAGAGAGGGATTTGGGGTTCCCGCGGTGCCTCAAATGTTCTCCCCTAGGCTAGAGGATTTATGTTCCAGGCTGGAGCACTCCTGCTCACTGGTTTAGGTGCCCCTGAAATGAGATGTGGTTGGGAACCCGAATTCCAACCCAGTGTGAGGCTGGCCCTGAAAACAGTGCCCAGCCCTGCAGTGAAGAGCCAAGTCTCCCTTCCACCTCATGCCGCATCCCCTGCCCCTGTGTGCGTCTCTCAATGCACTCGTGCACGGGCATGCACACTCACACATGCACACACAGACACATACATGCACATCCACACACATCCACAGACAAATGCACATTCACACGCTCACATGGGCATGTTCACACGCACACACACACACGCACATCCACAGACACGGATGCACATTTACACACACGTGCACATTCACACACACATGCACCTTAACATGCACACACACACATGCACATCCACAGACACGGATGCACATTCACACACACGTGCACATTCACACACACATGCACCTTAACATGCACACACATGCACATTCACACACACATGCAAATCCACACATCCACGCACAAATGCACATTCACATTCACACATGTGCACATTCACACACATGCACCTTAACATGCACACACATGCACATTCACACACACATGCAAATCCACACATCCACGCACAAATGCACATTCACATTCACACATGTGCACATTCACACATGCACACTCATACATACATGCACATCTATACATGTGCACATTCACACACATGCACCTTAACATGCACACTCATACATAGACACACACATTCACAGGCACACAGACACATGCACATTCACATGCACTCATACACACATATATGTACATTCACACAGTCACATGCACAGACATGCATATTCACTCAGACACATGCACACACACACATATGCACCATTCACATGCACACTCATACATAGACATATGCACATACACACACATACACTCATGTACACCACACGTCACTCATGCAGATACAGACACATATGCACAACCATGCATGCATGCAGACACACACTCAAACTCACACTCATACACAGACACGTTCACACTCATACACAACCATCCCCTTGGACACCCTGGTGGCCCCACTGGTGGCCAGCGAATCTGTGTCTCTGTGTCTCTGTGGCATGGGCAGAGAGTGGCCAGAGCCCAGTGTCTCTCCTGGCGGCCCCAGGGCCCCCACCTGCTCCTTGGTGGGGGCCAAGGTCACAGGCTACAGGAGGGGCTGGAGAGGCAGTGGTGAAAACCCACCCCAGGGGCTCATAGGGCTGGGCAGGGGGACACGACATGACAGGGAGAGCTGCTGGGTGTGCCCAGCCAGGGGCTGGGGCAGGTGTGGGAGGTAGGCAGGCCTGTCCTGGTCCAGCAGGTCCCGCTGGAGAAAGCCACCCCTGTCTCCCCCTCGGTGCTCAAGACAATGAAAACCTCCACCCTCTGTCTGGCACACTTGCAGACAGCAGTATTTTTAAACTCATTTTCCTGACCTAAAAAGGGTCTTTTTGACTGAACACCTAGTCTTTGAGGACTAACACCAGCACTCTGCCTATAAATAGCTTTGCTCGCCAGCCCGGAGGGTCACTGTGGCTGCTGCAGTGTTCAGGGACAGCCTGGGCTTCTGCAGGTGTCTGGGGGACATGGGGCTGCCACCTGCCCTGCCTGTGGCCCCAGCGTGGGGGGTCATATGGGATTAAATTACAAAACTGGGAAGAGGTGCGGGGGTTGGGGCTGTTGGCAGGGGCGTTCTGTCGCTCATGCTCAGCAGGTGTCTGAGACCCCTCACGGCTGCCTCCCTGCCCTTGTCCTGTGTGGTGTTCACCGAGGCTGCCAGGGCCTCGGCAGGGCTGTGAGAGAGGGAGGGCTCAGGAGGGCGTATGCGCAGGACCGGAGACCCACAGTGGCCTGGGACGCCTTGGATGGGACCCTGGGTCTGTGCATTTTAAAATCAGTTCGTCATCTTGTGTTCTGGGAGTATGCTGCTTATATTGAACTAGGAAAATATAGCAAACAGAACAAATCTACCTGTATTTTTTAAAGTTACTGAAATCCAGCTGGGTGCAACGCCTCACACCTGTAATCCCAGCATTTTGGGAGGCCAGGGTGGGAGGATCACCTGAGGTCAGGAGTTTGAGGCCTGCCTGACCAACATGGTGAAACCACGTCTCTACTAAAAACACAAAAATCAGCTGGGTGTAGTGGTTGGCACCGGTAATCTCAGTTATCTGGGAGGCTGACGCAAGAGAATCACTTGAACCCGGGAAGCGGAGGTTGCAGTGAGCTGAGATCGCACCACTGCACTCCAGCCTGGGCAACAGAGCAAGGCTCTGTCTAAATAAACAAACGAACAAATAAATAAAGTTACTGAAATCCCACGACTTGTTGCTGTGCTGCCTAGTTCTAGGCGAAGCTTCATCTTAGCAACCGCTGAGATCTCTCTGGGCTGCGTCTGTCTCTGCCTTGGACTGTTTGAGGCGTTGCCTGGGAGCTTCGTACATTGATTCGTTTTTTCCCACAGAGGTAACAATTGCCTGATGATTTCAAGCAGCTCTCTTGTTTTGGTGACACCCGTTCTCTGGGCAGCATTCTTCCAACCCACCGCTCGGAGCCCTGGGCACATCTCAGCCACTTCTCTTTCCTCTTCTCCTGAGGTCTTTCTCCTTTTGGGTCTCAGCTCCGAACTCACCTTCCTTTCTTCTTTTGCCACATTTCCTGCCTCCTGAAGCTCCAGCCTGTGTATGCTCGCAGCCTTCCCAGTGGAGCAAGAAAGGGTCTGGTGTCCAGAAGAGAGACAGTGAGCTGTGACCAGAGGCGAGGTTGGCAGGGCTGGCACATTCACTGAGGGGTCTTGGGAGAGGTGCCTGTGGCTCACCTGCCCTGGAAGGGTGGGCTGCGCCTCTGCCCGGGTCTGCCTGGCTGGCTGGGTGTCTAGGGCAGGGCTCCCCAGGGAAGGCGTCCAGGGCAGAGGCTCCCTCACCACTCCCTTCTTTCATTCTCGAAGTGGCCCTGGACTCAGAGCTGGGACTTTCAAACTGCTCCTGCAACCCACTCGAGGGTCCTGAAATCAGTGAGTGGCCGGCTTGGGTAAACAGGCAACACTGCCAGTGCAGGGACAGTTTCGGCGAAGTCTGGCTTCAGTGCACACGCGTGCGGGTGCCGGGCGAGCGCGGGCCTGGCGTGCGTGGCCACCGTCCCGCGGGGTGACCGCACATTCAGCCCGACCCGGATTCTGGACATGCTATAAGCATTCTTCCAGTCGATTTTTATTTCTGAAACTTTTTTGTGACAAAGGAGAAAAAGCGGAACGAGGTGGTTTTTCATACTCAAGGTCAAGGGCATCCTGGCGGCCGCTGGTCCCGGCCCAGAGACGGGGGCGGTCTGTGGCGCTGGCCCGGCCCGCGGTCCTCCTGCTGCCGGCCCTGCGTGGCCACCGGCCTGGGCTGCGCCCGGGCTCCGAGCACTTGCTGGGAGTGGAGCGGCCTTTGTTTCCTCAGCCTGGACTCTGGAAGAGGGTTCCTTAGGGTCAGCAGAAACGCTCCATCTCTTCACCCGGGTTCTCGTATGTTCTAGAACGCGTTCCACCCAGGCTTCGACGACGAGAGGACACCACCCGTCCCTGTTTCTCTCCGCGCACCTCTGTCCGGGGCCGGCGCCCCCCGCCTGGCTGTCCCGTCCCCTCCTCCGCGGCCCCGGTGCCAGCCCCGGCCTTCCCCGCCTGGGCACTGCTGCGAGTCCAGCCTGAGACGTGGCTTCTGGGGGCAGAGAAGACGCGCCGGAGCGAGGGGCTGCTGCGGTGGGGGGGCGGGACCCTGCGCGCCCCTCTCAGATCCCGTCTCCCATCTGCACAGGGGGAGCGTCGGAGCCGCGTGAGTCGTGGCGACAGGAGGTGTCCGGGGACGCTCAGGACGGCGCTGCGCGTCCGACGCCGTAGCTCTCAGGGTCAGATGTCAGAGGTGGTCTTTGCCCTCTGCCCTCAGCCAGCACGCTTCCTGATTGCTGGATTTTTCGATTTCTTTCCTCCCCGGCGCCGAAGCCAGCGCCATGCCCTCGCACCTCCCACGCCCTTCCTCCGCGTCTTTGGCTGAGGCCACCCGCGGGTCCCCGGACCCAGGGCGGCCTCTCCGGGCAGGCCCAGCCCCCCGAGGCTGAACCGACTCCCTGGCTCTCAGCTCGCTGCCTCTCCTTGACCTCCCGTGGAAGTGGCCTGTGGTCATCTGCCCTCGGGTTGAAGGTACTCTGGCGCTTGAATCTATCGGGCTCACCTGGGCGGTCGTACCTGGGCCCAGCGCTCCTTCGGACACAGCCCGGCGGCCCAACCTGCCTTTCCCCGGCACGACCACCAGAGGGCGCCCGGACTCCACCAGGCGGCGCGGGGACAGCTCCCGCAGCCACGGCAGTCCCCAGCCCCGGGCGACAAGGCCATGGCTCCCCCCAGCCACGGCCGCCCCCAGCCCCGGGACCCCTGCTCCCCACATGCTCAGGACACTTCTGGAGAGGAAGCCAGGAGCAGGTCGGACGGCAGGTGCCACCTGCACCCAGCACCCTGCCATTCTGGGAGAGCATGGAGGTGCAGGGAGAGGCCACAGAGCCACAGCGTTCTGGCCAGACGCCTTCAGCTGGGGTTCGGAGAGCCATGGGCTGAACAGACACGGGGTGGCGGCAGAGGCGGTGGCTGTGTGCTGCTGTCTTTAGGTTGCAGGGTTCTGAAGCAAATCCTTAGGCTAACGTCAGATCTGGAGGAAGGAACTTTCCTTCCTCCAGATGGAGTGGAATGGGCCTTGGTGTCCACTTCCTCTGGAAGCAGACGCTTGGGCCCTCGCTTGGGATGGAGGATCATCAGGAATCAATTCTGTGTCAGGGAGAGTTTTTTCCTTTGATTCCTGGCACAATCTCTCTTCTGCTATATCTTCGGTTTTCCCATATTTCAACCCTCTTGTTTAAACCTCGTTTCCCCTCTGAAAACACAGCTGCCCTCATCTTGGAAACCAAAATAGCGGTTAAAATGCACCCTCCATACCCACGCTCATATCTGCCTCTTGTTCATATCCAGCACTGTTAAGTAACCCAGCACTTGTTTATGTAGTACAATGTGAATTGCTAATTAATTTTTCTTAATTTGAGAAAATCAAGCTCAGCCAAAACAGACAAGCAAGCCATCTCCAAATGCAGACGTCCTGTTTCCTCACTCTGGGGTGATCTGCACACACCACGTGGCTTCTGCCGACAGTTCTGGGGACCCGGTGGGCTGTGTCTGGGCCCTGCGTCTCCTGCACTGGTGTGCCTCGCAGTTCAGCTCACACTTGATCCGCGTCCAAGAGCGCAGTTGCCCTACCAGGCAGACGTGGCTGCCTACCGGGTCTTCCCGGACTTGTCAGCCTCCTGAGGACCACTACAGGCCTCAGGAAGAAGCAGGAGTGGACAATTCTAACTGAAAAACACACTGCGATGCGAGACAGGCTTGCGTGTCCCAGCTCCTGTCCTCAGCCCTCAGCCTCCAGCCCCAAACGCCAAGCTTGATTTCAATCCAAAATCCTAGAAAGATGGTTGGCAAGCTTTGGCAGAGAGCCAGAGAGTAAATATCAGGCTGTACGGGCTGGGAGATTTCTGTTAGCAGGGAGGCTATTCCAGGCAACATGTGAGTGAGTGTGGGTGTGTTTCAATAAAACTTTATCAATGGACACTGAAATGTGAGTTTCATGTAATTGTCACATGTCAGGGAATAGCAGTCTTCTTTGGATTCTTTTTGCTTTTTAACATTTAAAAAATGTAAGAAACAGTCTCAGTTCAGGGTCTGTGTGAAAACAGGCCAGAATTGTCCCAGAGGCCAAAATTTGCCCAGCCCTGTCCTGGAACACAAATCCCAGGGAGTGCCAGGAAACCTCAGGGCTTGTGAAGGGTTCTGTGACTCGTTTGTAAGAAATCATACGGAAGTCACTTCTTGGGCTTCTCAGCCTCCTGAGGTGGATCACCATCGGGAAGGATGGTGCCTGTACCACCAAGGAAGAGCTGGGTTCCCCCAGGCCCACCCACCTCCCTGGCAGGCACGCTGCTGCTTTCTCGCCAAATCATACAACTGACCGGGATTCTCTGCATGTTTGCCCATATTTCCCATGTGGGTGTGATGCCGACAGCTCTGTCCACTGCCTCAGACAGTGGACCACACGCCTGCCTTGCTGCGCCCGTAAAAATTCCCAAAGCCTGGCCAGACCCACCCACTGAGAGATTGGAGTCTGCACTCTCAATGAGAATTTCCTTCCTGTTTCCAGCATTACCTTGTGGAAGACGATGAAAGACACAGGCGACAGCTTGGGAGCAGGGTTCTGCCACATAACAGACACTGCAGAGAGCCTCTGTAATTTCTTTAATTATTCAAACAATAGAGCACAGAGATAACAGTTTCAAGTACATTCTGATACACGTTTTGACAGGAATAGATATGCATTTAGTCATGAGGGAGGCTGGCAGCAACCACCATGCGCACATTTTGCACCAACTCTTGGCTCATCAACCCTGAATGAGAAGTTGGCACCACGTCCTGGCGGGGCTGGGCCCTGTACCTACTTTCTCTAAGCAGCAGTTTCCTTTCCTTGCCTGTGAAAAAGAGAATTTTAAATATAAAGCAGTGGATGGGTCTTAAGAAGACGGACCAGGAGGGCTGGAGACAGCACCCAGCCACTCGGAGACTCTGCCACCAGGCCTGTCAGGATGGAGTGCCACCCAGGAGTCTGGATTTCCCATCTGGGTGAAGCTCTGCTCCAAGGTGCCCAGTCACCAGCAGAGCTGTGCCATGGCCTGAGCACCGTGGGGCTTGGTCAACGCCTGAGTTCCCTCTTCCGCTGGGGCTGCGCGGCCAGGTCTGTCAACACAGCCAGAAGCTGCTGCGCCCAGTGCTTCTGGCTCACTTTGGACTAACTTGGAATCAGACTGAACTGTCAAAAGAACAGAAACCATCATCCCCGCCCCCCTACTCCCCGAGAGATTGTAAACACCAGCCTGGAACCTGCTGACCACCTAGGAGACCAAAGAAAAGTCTTTTACAGAAAAAGGCTGAGGACTGCTCCTGCGAAGAAGGCCTGGCCCTGGGGAGGCTGGCAGAGGCCCTGTGCCATCCACCTGGGCACACAGCCTTTCGGGAAGGCCACTCAAGGCCAGACCCTCCGCAGAGCAGCTCCTCAGGGTTGGGGCCCAGCCTCGGGAGCCAGCCCCTGCCAGGTGGGGCTGGTCTGTTCACCCCGGCCCCCTATGCCTGGACCACCTTCCCCACAGGCTCCATCTGTTAGAGGCCCCAACTCACGCAGCTCCACCCTTCCAAAGCCCAGCCTGCTTAGATACTTCGGCCCAAAGCACAATGCATGACAGACACCTTCAGTAAGCCAAAGAACTGTCAGGACTCCCCCACCGAAGACCCTAACAACAGCCAAGGGCAGAAACCCTCTCAGCCAAACCTCCAAGGCAGCAGGAAGCATGGAAGGATCTTCCCCAATCCAGCGCCCACAGCAGCATGCCCACTCAACAGGGATTGCCCACGCCTGACCACGTCAGACAGACAACCAGCATAGCCCGAGGACCTCAACAGCAGCCCCGCCGTTCTAGCAACTGGACCACACCACTGTGGGCTTGCCACTCGGATTTAAGGGGACCCTCAAGAAAAGAGGACAGGCGCTTCAGAGATCAAATCTGGTCCTCTCTCCTAGGGACACTTTCTGGAAGGGGCACAACAGGACCTCAGAAAGCAACAATGAGCCTCCTCTCTGCAGATCAGAGACAGCACCAACAGGGTCAGGCAACCACATGCAGGAGCCCGAGGAGAAGGTCCTCTGGGCTTACACATCAGGCTTTGCTAGTTAAGGGGTGGGGTGAGGGGGACAGCACAGTCCCCATGGATGGCACCCCCAACCTTTGGGAGTGTAGGAAGAGCTTCACACAATAAATACAAGCAGAGCTGAGGTTTCTCCAGCCATGGGAAGAAACAAGTTGATTTGTGTGCCTACTTTGGTTACCTAAGTCAGTTAGTCTGAATTCACAGTATAAGCAACACATCTAAATAGAATATTGGGAGCGCCAGTCAGCGCTAGGTTTCCCAAACAGAGAAGCCAAAAAAGAAAAGAAAAAGGGCTGCAACAGGAATTCTTAATTATTAGATACTAAGCGGTCTGTGCATGGCACATTTTATTTCTATAAAACTATTACAAAATATTCAAAAATACATTTTAGTAAATTTACAGCAGTTATTTCTCAATTTATTAATGCAAAAACATCCTTTGTTTTTCTCTGTACAAACTGCAGGCTCCATCCTCGTGGGCTCATCACTATGTGCGCTTTTAAAAAATATTATTTTCTAATAAATTCTTTGAAGTTAAAAATAAGAGTTCTTCCAGTTTGTCCAAAAAAAAAAAAGTGTGTGTATGTTGTGTGTGTAACAGTCTTGGCTTCCAAGAATGTGGCAAAATGGTAAGTACAAAGGGAATATGAAACCATAGAGACAACAGAGGAGGTGGCTGTTACATCGGAAGCTAGTTAAATTAAAATAATATATTTTCATATTTTACACTATTTCAAAAATGAAATGTCATTCAGTTAAGTATTGATCTCTCAAAAAATCTAATTTACAATTCTGTGTATAAAAATATAATTTGTGGACCCCCATGAAGCACGTTTGAGTTTGCACTTGCTGAAAGCAGGAGACGGAAGGAGGGATGGCGAGGACGGAAGTTAGCTTTCTGACGGCCGGGGCGAGGGACGTGTAGAAAAATAGACTCTGAGCAGGTTGCTTGGCCTCACAAAATAATCTCTCCCCCTGTGAGTACAGTTCACATGATAATAATAAATTATCCAAGAAACAAACTATTTAAGGCTCTTGAAGGTCCGGTTCATATTATTTAAAACATCTATTCATACCAAACAAATAAATAGCCAGGAGAGGAGGAAAAAAATAACCAAAATAAAATAACCAAAAAAAAAAAAAACAAACATAAACTAAACACAACAACAAAACTTCCCGGGGTCCTTGTTTCCTTAGCGTCTACTTTGGACTGTCCTACTTTATTATTATTATTATAACTCAGTCTGGTTCGTGCGCCTTTTCCGAGTGTCTTTTTGCTTTGCGTTGCTGTTGCGGTTGCTGCCCGCCCCGCCCCCTCCCGCGCCCCTCCCCGGGCCCTGGGCTTCAGCTGGACTTGGCCGCCATGCCCAGGGGGTGCAGGGCCTCGCTGTCCAGGAGCCACGTGCCTATTTGGTAGAGCAGCTGCGAGTACCAGTGGATGCCCGCGGTGGCCCCCGCGCCCGGATCGTCGGCCGCACCTGGCGCGGGCGGGGGAACTCGGCCGCCGCCCCCGCCGCCCCCGCCGTCCCCGCCGTCCCCGCCGCCGCCGTCCCCGCCGCAGTCCGTGCGCGCGGGCGCCAGTGCAGCCAGGAGCGCGTGCGCCAGGCGGAAGGGCGCGAAGGCCCGGTGCGCCCAACCGTGCTCCTCGATGACGGCGTAGCACGAGGCCAGCACCCGGTTGATGAGGATGGTGCCCTGGGCCGTCAGCGGCGCGTAGGCGCCCGCGGCCTCCTCGCGCAGCGTCACGCTGTGCACGGCGGCGGGCAGGAGCCGGCGGTCCCCATCGCGCTCGGCCACCACGTACACGCGCTGGCCCGGGCGCACGCGGCTGGCGAAGAGCGCCCGGCGCCCCGGCGCATCCTCGGGAGGCGGCCCAGCGCCTGAGGACGACTCGGGCTCCCTGGCGGCGGAGTCATTGTGAGGCGCCACGAAGAGCAGGTGCGCGGCGGTGAGCAGCAGGCGCTCGCGCGGCTCCCGCGTCTCGATCACGTAGAAGACCTTCTTGGCGCCGTCGTCGCGGTCCAGGAAAGTGAGGAAGTCGCTGTAGAGCAGCCGGCCCTGGTCGTCCGCCGCCAGCACGCGGTCCCCGGGGCGCAGGTCCTTCACCAGCTTGGTGCCGCCCTGCTCCAGGTGCACCGTTGCCGAGCCCGGGAAGCAGCCCCCGGATTTGGCCGCCACCGAGTTCTCTGCGGGCGAGGAGAAGGGAGAGAAGAGAGAACAGGGCATTGAGTTCCGAGAGGGAGGTACGTCTCGGGGAGGAGGGCGCACGCTGGGTGCCCGCGCGCCTAGGCCCGGGTGGCGCACCACGCGGGGCTGGGCGGGGCGAAGGATTCCAGGCGGGTCGCCTACAGACCTCCCTCCCCCAACCCCACGGCTCCTGGGACAGGATTCCGACGCAGGCACATTCTTTAACGACTCTCCAAGTCTGGGCTGGCGGTGACAGAGGTTGGCTGGCGTTTCCTGCAGAGGCCGGTGACACTCCTTCCTTCCGCCTTCCTCCAACCCCACCCCCAGCTCCGCACACACCCAGCCTCGCCGCGAATCCGTCCAGAGGGTGTTTGCTCTGCACTTGGATTCCTCAGGAAGCCTCCTTGAGCTGCTGCGGGCGCCGGGCTCACCCTCCTTCCCTCCCGCCCCGGCGCGGGGCGCGGCGCCTGCTCGCGCGCTCCGCGCCGGGGCTGCGCGGCGGAAACCCCGGGCCCGCCTGCCCGCACCACCTGCGCGCCTCGGCGTGAGCCTGCGGAGGGGCGGGGGCGGCGAGTGAAAAACAGCCGCCGTAGTTGCGGCAACTGCACAAACATTCCAGAGATTGGCCGAGGTGTGAAAATCCGAGGCTTCTGTGGATTTTCTAATTAAAATCCAATAAAGGGCCCAGCATTGTCATTGTGATTTCTGGGATAAACAGGAGAAACTCTTGGAAGCGGACGCGTCCATCTTCTCCCCTTCCTTTTCTCAGCTCACTCTCTCCCCAGCTCGCGGGCCTCCCCCTCCCTATTTGCTCAGGTGCAAACCCCCCCGAGTGCAATTCACAAGCACTATTTGCACAGCCAGGCCTCTCTTCCAAGCACTCAAGATGTGTATTTGAATTTTAAATGGCGGGGCCTGTTCGGAGCTCTGGAAGCGCCGGGTCTCAAGGCCCCTTGACTACCCTCTTTCTCGAGCCCTCTGTCGCTCTCGGAGGCTCACGGTCCCGAGGACAATAATTGAAGCTGGGGCGGAGCGCAGGGGGCCGGGGAGGAGGGCGGGGAGGGCCGTCTTCTTTGCATTCCAATCTCCGGGATCATGCTTTTTGCAAATAGAGATTGCCAGAAAGAATCTTCCTGCTGGAATTACCGGGGTTTTTAATCTTCTCATCGGTTTCTCCGGCATGAAGTGCGGGGCTGGCCGTGGGAGGCCCTCCGTAGCCCCCCGGAATGCGACCCCGGGCGCTGGCGAGCCCGAGTCGTCGAGTCGCACGGCCCGGCTTGACACGCCGCGCCCCGCGCCCCCGCCCGTGTGCGCCGAATCCCAATGAGCGGCTCCGGCGCGCAGCTCTGCGCTCCCGGCGGGCGCGGCCCGGGGGCTGGATTAGCGCTGCTCACTTCGGAGGAGACCTCTGGGGACCCCCGCTAGGGGGACCCCGCGGGCAGGAGCCCGGGAGGAGGCTTCGGGAGGGCGCGCCCGGGGCCCGGGGGTCGCCGTCTCCTGCCTCCCTGCAGCCCGGAGCTCCCCGGGCCGCACACCCGACCCGCGGCCCCCGCTGCCCCCGCTCTGCGCCTTTGCTTTGTGCGGGGACAAGAAGCCACTCTTGCCTTTACCTACAAGTGTGCCTTGACACCTTAAAAATGTTTTCCTACTGACGGAGGCCATTAAAAGGGAATTAGGAGACAAGCAGGGGAACCTGGAAAGGGGGTTAAGGAAGGTAGAGTTCCCCCGAAATTCACCGCGAACGGCTTTGCTAAACGTGCCAATTTATGCGGGCGGAGGAGCGCGCGGTGCACACAGCCCTAGGCCGCAGGTTCGCGTGCGCGCAGTGGCGCCTCCTCCGCCGCTGTTCCTCGCCGGCAACAGCGTGTGGCGTTGCAGGCCCAGGGAAGGCAGCCCCGCGCCGACTCGCCTCCCAGGGCGTCCCAGCCGGGCTCCCAGGAAGCGCAGGCTCCAGGTGCGCGGCCTCCAGACGCTGGAGGTGGTAACCTCTGGGTTTACTGCCGCCAACCAGGCCTCTCCCAAAAGGCTCAGGGAGTGAGCGAAGGCAGTTTAGGATCCACGGGCTCCTGGCGGGGAGCAGCCGGGACGCGGGCTCCGGGCCAAGACAGACCCCTCTGCGCTTAGGGTAGCGGGTGGGAGCGGTTGGTTCTTAAGCCCTAAAGGAGGGGAAGGATCTCGCCCAGATCTGGCTAACAGCGCAGGGCGAGGGCCAGGAAGGGTCTAACGCCCCTCGCCCAGTCAAGCTCCTGCCCCCTGCAGGGGGGCTCCAGAAGCGGGCAGGAAGCCACCGGTCCCCACCTCGGGGCACGTAGAACCCTGGCCTCTGGCCTCCAAGGTAGGGGTGATTTCGAGGGGCCGGGACCTCACAGGGCAGGTTCCCACCGCAGAAACGCCGTCACCGCCCAGCGCCCCCGCTCCTGGCCCTCAGCCTCCCCCCAGGTTTCTTTTTCCCTCGAATCAGGCCTGGGGGTCCGCCAATGGCCTTCAGTGGGGCGGATCCGGGGGGCCGGGGTGGAGAAGGCTGGGCCTGGGGCCGGCTTACCTGCTTTCACCGAGCAGTGGATGTGCGCCTTGGACTCGTAGTACACCCAGTCGAAGCCGGCCTCCACCGCCAGGCGGGCCAGCATGCCGTACTTGCTGCGGTCGCGGTCGGACGTGGTGATGTCCACTGCGCGGCCCTCGTAGTGCAGAGACTCCTCTGAGTGGTGGCCATCCTCGTCCCAGCCCTCGGTCACCCGCAGTTTCACTCCTGGCCACTGGTTCATCACCGAGATGGCCAAGGCGTTCAACTTGTCCTTACACCTCTGCGAAGACAAGGGGACCCCCACCGACAGACACGTTAGCCTAGGCGGCTGCCACCCCGTCCGGCCCCCCTTGTCAGCCTGCCCTGCCCGGTCTCCGGTCTCAAGGCGCGAGGGCCATGAGGAGAGGTGAGGAGACCGGGCTTGGAACGGCCCAGCCACACAGAAGAGCCGGCACTGGGCTGGGGACGTGGGGCAGCATTTTCGGAGGAGCGCGGAGGAGCAGCCCTCTCAGGGTAGAGCTGGGGGCCTTTCTCCAGATCCTGAAAAAGCTGGTGCTCCTAGCGGGGTCTGAGAAGCAAATAAAGAAGTTTCTCTGAAACAAGTGACCTGCATGTTTCAGACGCCAACTCCGGAGCGTCCGGGGCGCCCTCTGCGATGCCCACCCCGCCTCCAAGTTGCCCTCCGCTTCTAGCCCTCTCCTGGGGCCCTTTCTCCACCTGCACCGCCTCCACCTCCTCCCTGTGAAGAATCCCCCACAGCAGGCCCGACGCAGACCTGGGTGCACGTTCCCAGAAATAAAGAACAATGCACTGTGCGCTTCTTGCAGAACTGAAGGTCTTACATTTATTTACCTGCGGCCCCAACCCTATCCGAGGCCGAGGGGAGGCCAGAAGCCGCTGGTGGGGCTGCAGGGTGGGCGGGAGCCCGGGTGGATGGCGGCCATGTGAATGCCCCCTTGCAGTGCAGGCCAGGCCCGGATCCACTTGCTTTATCTGGACAGCCATATTCTTTTTGCGCGTCCAACACTTTTCTGCCTGGCTTTTCTGTGGTCTGATCGTGTTTCTTGTTTTCTTTCACCTGTTCCCTTCCTCCCCTCTTGTTTTCTTGGCCCCGCCATAGAATGGTGTCCAGCAAGTTTGAAGACCAAACTGAGGAGGTGGAGGGAGGGGGAGGGGGGGAGGAGACGGGGAGGGAGCCGGGGGCCTGAGGCCTCTAGTCCTCCGCCTGCGGAGGCTCCCTGGACGCTGCCCGGCCGGAGGCAGGAAGCTCTGACCGGGCAGAGGCAGACGGGGTCACCTGGGACTCGGATTTGGGGGTTTCCCCGTAATTCTTGGGTCACTTTCAGATAAGCATGCGATGGAAAGCAGCTGGATCAACTGTGTGTGTGTTTGTGGGGGCACTGACTGGCTTCCTGGATGTTGATCCTGCGGCTGGTGGTGGGACACGGGCTTTAAAAGGGGAACGTGCACGGATGACGATCGTGGCATCCCGAGAAGCCGCAGCAGGTGGAGGCCCGGGGCAATTTCAAGGTGACTTTTTTCTGCAGGGCGGGGCTGACCTCTAGCCTCCCAGTCTGGAAGGCTGCTCTGCTTGGAGTCTGGTTGTCAGGGTGGAAGGACAGTCTCTACCTGGGGCCCTCGCTGTAGGTGGGTGGGGGGACTCTTTAGAGGGAGTGGGGCGAGGACGCTGGCCCGACGGCTGCCGCGCTTCCAGGGGACATGACAAATTGCGCAACAGGAAAAGCCCTGTGTATCTGGCAGCAATAAAAACCAGTAATATGGTTGTAGAGTTAAACATACAGCAACTGGGGGTGGGGCAGGTGGGGGCCGCCCTGGTAACAGGTCAGTGCCTGCAGGTTTCTGGGCCTGCCAGCATTTAAAAAAAAAGTCGGAAGGGCAGAGTTTGAGTGAGGTCATCTTGAGGATTGAACGCGTTTTACATGAAAATCAATCAGTAAACCAGGGTCAGTTTAGATCTGTGATGTGAGGCCCAGTGCGCGCAGGCGCACACCACCAACACGCACACGGACCCCCCCATGCAAGCCCTCCACCCCACCGCAGCTCCCTCCCCTGGAGGGTGCGCCGAGGAAGCTTTAAACAGCTTCCCAGGAGGGCAGCCAGGGAGAGGGCGGCAGGGTGAGGAGGACCCGGCCCCAGCTCTCGGAACTGCGCCACTTGGGCGGGCATGGAGGACCCCGGGCTGGGAGACCTGGGCCGAGCCGGGCCGCGACGGGAGGTGGCTGTGCGGGTGAGGGGCGGAGGCCGAGGATGGCGGGAGTTGGCACCCCCACCCCGCGCGCCCTCCTCGCCCCAGCTCCACGCGGCCTCTGCTGGCGGCCGCTCCTCCTCCCGCGCTGGGCGGGATTGTCGCAGGCAAAGCCGGGAAGCCCAGGCCGGTTATTAATTCATTGGGTCGTGTGCCGCGAATCAAGCCCGACTCTGTGCAGCCACCGTGAAGCCCAGCAGGGCCGCCGGGGCCGGGCTTTGTGTCGGCGGAGGCCAACTTGTTCCCCACGCCTGAGCTCCTGCCCACCTCCCTGATCCGCGAGCCGCGCCGGCGACTGTCACCGCCCGCAGCCGGTGGGCTTTCCCCAGCGCGGGGGCGGGGGCGTCCCAACTTCAAGACGCCCCTGGCCCTAAACGCTCCTCTCTCCACTGTCCTCTCACCACGCTCGGAAGAACAGACTCCCTCCTCAAACACACACCTGAGCGCCTTTCCCGGCGGCCCCAGAGCGCACAGGAAATCTATTTCGTGTGGCGGCTCGGGGCCCCCACTCCAGGCCTCAGATCCGGCCCTCTGGCCTACGGCCCCCTCGGAGCCCCCTGGCCGCCAGCACCCTCGCCTGGCACCCCAGGCCCGCGCGGGGAGAGCGTGTCTGTCTGCGCTTCCCTCTCCCGGGTTAATATTAACCGGCAGCTCCTGCGTTCCAGAACTGCTCTGAAAGTTCCACTGGGGACGATCTCGCCATGCTTGAGGGACTTGGGCGGCAGTCACGTTAGGGACCCAGAGACAGGGAGGGAGACAGAAGAGGAGGGCCGCGCACCTGGGGCACAGCTTGGCCGGTTATTTAAAATGAGGGCGGCCGAGCAGGCTCCCCAAACCTCCCGCGGGCCTGGGGCTCCCTGGACGCCTCCTTCACCCCGCCCCTGCCCTCAGCACCCGGGCCTCCGCCTTCCCCATCCCTTCCTCCCCCACCCTTAACTCCTGTAGTCGGGAGAAGGAAGGTAGGGGAGGGATCAACCAGGGGGTGCCTCGCAGACTGCCAGCCCCAAGCCCCCTCTGTTTTAGGGGACCTTTGTGGGGTCTGCGATAGAATCCTGGTCTGGCTCTCCACACCCAACCCCCACTTGGGCTGTCCCTCCGCCTCCTTTTGTGTTGGGAACGGGAATGGCCACTGCCCAAGGAAAAAAGTATTTGTTTTCGTTTCGTTCGTCTGAGGGAAGTTGACAGAAGGTCAGAAGTTCAAATGCTGCCAGTGCGCGCCGCGGCGAGAGTGGCCGGGCGCGGGACCGCTGGGCCCGGCGTCCCCGGGCAGGGCGGACGGGGGTCGGGGGAGGCCCCGGGGCTGGGGGCTCTGGCTGGGACGCGGAGGCCCAGAGGCCAGGCAGGCGGCGGACTGCGGAGGGGGGCGCGGCCCAGGGCAGGCCGACAGAGTCCGCGCTGCGCCCCGGCCCCTGCACCGGCTCCCCCATCTCCGCGCCCCCGCCGCCGGGGTCACTTCCGCGAGCCCAGCGCTGCTGTTAGCTCTTGCGGTGCCTCGGCTCCGGCGCGTGGAGCAGCAGAGCCCGGCGGCTCCAGCCCAGCCCCGCGCCCACTGAAATCCTAGCCGCGGGGGATCGATAACCCGGGAGTAAGTGGGGCTGCAAGCGTCTGCCTCGCTGCGCGGTTCTGCGCGCTCGCAGTTTCGCAGCAGGGCTGCAAGGCCCGAACCCTGGGGAGGGCTGCGAGCGCAGGACACCCTCTGCGGCATTGGCCTCCTGCAGACCAGGGCAGAAGCTGACCCACTCTGGCTCTGGGGCCTCGGGTGTCCACGCCCCCGCCGCTTTCTCCGCAGCGCCACTCTCCTCTCGGGTTCCAGGGGACCCCGGCAAGACCCCTCCTCCGCGGGCAGTGAGGGTGACAAGAGAATGGGCGCCCCGGGCTAGTAGGAGAACTCCCTCCAGCCAGCTGCACGCACCGGGCACCCCGTGGCCCGTGCAGAGTTAATTGTGGATCGCGCTGCTCTGTGGCAAAGGCGCGCGCGTCCACACTCGCGGTCCAGATTTAAGGTGGTCGGGAGCAGATGAGGGAGAGCAAGGAAGTCGGAACCGGTTCCCATTCCTCTCCTTTCCGACAGCTGGAGCCGGCTACCCCGCCTGCGCCTTTCTCGGCCCCTGGGAAGCCTGGGAATCTGGTCGGGAAGCGGGGGGCCGGGAGGTAGCGCCTCTCTCGCGGCCGTCTCCCCTCCCCCTGCACTCGCGCCCCACCAGGCCACTCCATCAGCCGCTGTGCGCACCTAGCCCTAAAGGTAGGACTTGAATATTTTAATAGGGCAATAAAAAGGATGTTGACCTATATTTGCAAGGAAACCCATTTCTGGCTTCAGTTATACGTGCATGGAGTTTCAGAAAGTCTAGAATTGGCTGGGAGATTGGCAGCTCAGAAGTCTCAAAGGAGGTGGGGAGGGAGAGAAGAATTCATATTTTGCTTAGCTTCCCCTGCCCCCTCATAATATTTATTCCTCTTAATTCTTATGCAAGCAGGTTGAAAAGTAAAGTGATCAGTGCCAGTAAGTTCTAAGTCCCTCCCCTACGGTACCTCGGGCTTGGGAGAGCGAGAGAGCATCCTTAAAGAGATATCAATACATTCACACTCTGATGGGCGCAGTTGTGGACCTGCAGTCGCAAAGGCAGCTCTGCGATACAGCCAGGGACCCAGGGACGGGTGGAGTCGCCTCTGGAGCCCCTGCCTTTTGTCAGAACCGCCTCCTGGCTTTTCCAGTTGAGAATTCTTTGGTGGGAGGTGTAGGGTGGGGGTAGTCGGGGGAAAGAAAACCACAGAGGCGACGGGAAACCTGGGGGCTCTGCGCCCAAGGCTAGGTTCCTACAGAGTCCAGAGGCCACTTTATGTTCGTGGGAGGGGTATTCCCACCCTCTCCTTTCATATCCACTCCCGACTTGGAAAGGGCCGACACCCCCAAAGTGAAGGTCTCCCCAAGCTACAAGCCAGGGCAGAGGTAGGATGGGGAAGGCCACTGTGGCAAGACTCATCAAATCAGGGCTGTAATGGACCACGTCTGTGCCTGTCCTCACCCCACCACACCCTAAACTTCTCCAGCTGGACCCTTGACCTCCATTCGCCTCCAGGAAGAGGAAGAGATGAGGGGGAGGGCAGGTGGGTGGGGAAGGAGCCGGTGAAATCACCTTCGTATCTGCCCGAAGAGCAAACAGGGTAAGTCTGGAAGTGCTCGGCTTCTTGTAACCCCCCGGAAAGCCGCACACTCCACGCCCGCGCTGGGGTCCTACCTGAGTCATCAGCCTGTCCGCTCCGGTGTTTTCTTCATCCTTAAATATGATGTCGGGGTTGTAATTGGGGGTGAGTTCCTTAAATCGCTCCGAGTTTCTGGAGATCTTTCCTTCATACCTTCCGCTGGCGCCTAGGGTCTTCTCGGCCACATTGGGGATAAACTGCTTGTAGGATAAAGGGGTCAGCTTTTTGGGGTGCCGCCTCTTTCCGAACCCCCTGCCGGGTCCGCACGCCAGCCCGGAGCACACCAGCAGCGAGGAGACGAGGACAAGCAGCAGACATCTCGCCAGCAGCAGCATCTCGCCCATGGAACTGATGACTTCCGAGCTGTCCCCAGCGGGTCCGTGCGCGAGTGCGCGCGGCGGGTGTGTGCCTGTGCGCTCTCTCTTGCGCTCTCCCTTCCTCGCTCCGGCTCGCCCTCTCGCTCGCTCTCTCGCTGGCTGCCTCGCGCTTTCTCTTCCTATATAACCTTGCCCGCCGCGGCTGCGGGGGACTCTCCACCGCTCCCCACCCAGACAAGGCTTGGAATGGCAGGCTGCCGGCCGCTGATAACGGAACACATCGGAGTTGGGTCGCGAGACAGCAATCAAAAGACAAAAAGAGTCTGATTTTAAATGGTAGCAAGCCTGGAGAGCTTGTGAGAGAGGCTGCCTTTAGCACTATATTATAGCTGCCAGGGGCGCATCTGATTGGCCAAAGCTGCACAAGCTTGTCTTCTGATGTTAACCCTGAAGAAGACTACATTTTTTTTTCTGTTGCTGCTGTTGCTTTATTTTCACCTGAAGGCTTCGAGTTAAAAAAAAAAAAAATCTTTCCTAAGATAAAGGTGGTCGGGAGGGAGGAGCGCAGGTCTTGGGCTAACAGCAGCTACTCCCGGCTTTGTGTACGTCCTCGTGTTTCCCCCTGACTCGCCCTGGAATGGTAGGTGCTTCAGTAAAAACCAACTTAAGTTTTTAAAGGACAGTCGAGCCCCCCAAGCCTCAGTCATCGAGCACACAGTCGCTCACATATTTGAGGGCCAAGCTGCCAGCTGTTGTTTAATGTTTTTTCCCCAGAGACTTGCTCATGCAGGCTGGGTCTCCCTGCATTCTGAAGAAAGAGGAGTGAGCCCCTTCCCAAAGACCAAGCATCATTATGAGTGACCATAACTTAAAGCACTGCTATTTGAAATGCTTTCAGTACCTTAGAAAAATGTAAGAATACTGCTCTTTGCTTGTGAGTCAATTAATACTTTATTTTTTAAGCTCTGCAAATGGGATGGGGGCGTGCTCAAGGGCAGGTACAGAGTGAGCTGCGGGCGTCCGGGTGAATGGGCACAGTAGGTCTGGGGATGCACCCTGGCACAGAGGAGAGAGTGGGGGCCAGTGTGTGCGCTGGGTGGGCAGAGGCCATTGGGGGGGGGCAGGCGAGTGGGTGAAGCTGTGCTCACACCACCCCCACGATCGATTAGAGCAAAGTGCGGAGCCAGGGATGAGCTGAATATGGAATTCAGGCTCCTTGCAAAGCTGTCCTTATGTGGGGGCTCAGCAGGCCTCTGGCCTTCAGGCACAGGAGCCGCCAGGTCCTAGGGGCTGCAGCCCAAGGGGCTAGGGACCCTGAGGGACAGTATTCTGGGTGATGAGGGGCTTCCTAGAAAGAGGGCACAGTGCCCAGGAGTTGGAAATCTTTGAGTCCAGAATCACCTCACTTCTTGCAGAAAAAGGGGAAAAAGTCTCAAAAAGTTCTAATTAAACCAGGAAAATAAAATTTGAAGCTCCCCCTGCTTTTTTTTTTAGACAGGTCATGCCCTTGCCCTCCTCATCCGCCATCCCACTCATGTACAGGAATTCCTCTAGCATAGGGTGAGGGAGTGCGGGCTATTCACGTGGAGGGGAATCCTGACCCTGAGGAGTCAGCAGATGCCGGGAATGTGGCCCTGTGAAGGTGAACAGTCTCCCTGGACCCCAGACTCTCGGAGTGAAGGGGGAGAGGTCCCAGATGAAGCTCAGCCCGCAAACAACGGACGTTTCCAGAAGGTCCTTTTGCGGACCAACTGTGTGTGTGTGTGTGTGTGTGTGTGTGTGTGTGTGTGTGTGGTGTGTGTGTGGTGGGGGGAGGAGAGAAGCATCTTTAGACACATCTGTCTTGGGCATAAGAGGCTGAGCATGAACAAGACTCGGTGGTCTGGGTCCCTTCGGGAAGGTCAACTCAGGCTCCCCATTCCACCTCTCTTTCTTGTTCTTTCCCTTGGTTTGTGAAGAACCCTGGTCTCAGGAGGAAAGCGTCATGGGGGAGCAGCGTCCGCTTGCCCAGGCCCCAGCAGTCTCCACTGAGTGGAGCTGGAGCTCAGCTGAGCCCAGGGGTTCTCCAGGCCGCGTAGGTCCGCGCTGCCTGCCACGTTCCCAGTAAAAACAGACACAAAGCAGGATGCGTGTCCTCTCTGCAGGAGGCTGGCCTGTTTGGTGTGGCCACCTGCACAGCATGTGGCTGTCACATCGCTGGGGGGTGCCGGGGTTGGACCAGTGACCTGGCCCAGTGGGACACTGGCAAACCTTTGGACCGCCCTGCCCCACCCTTGGTGTCTCCTCTGGTCTCAGTCCCTCCTCCCCCTCCCCCTTTCCCCGCTCTCACCTACTCCCTTACAAATGCAGGTGAGTGCAGACAGCCCCCAGCAGGGGTTGCTCCCCTGGGGCCACACTTCCATGAGGGGCAGGGTGGGCAGGCTGTGTGTTGGAAGCAGAAGCCTGAGCTGCACAGAGTTCCACATGGACACAGCTGGACGTGGGGTGCCCCCAGGTGCAGTCAGCTCCCTCTTGGCAGACAGCAGGGAGACACGGCTTGGCATTGAACTTGGGCGACTCAGGACATTTCCTCAAACCTCCCTGTCGCAAAGGATGACCTGAGGCCGCCTCACTCCCCTCCATCTCCGGACAGCCCTGGACGCTCTGGAGAGCATATCAGGGGCCACCCCCTGCGGACTGGGTCATCCTTCGGAGTGAAATAATCCTGGGCCAGAAAGCCTGCCCGATGCCTGGGTTCAGAGGGTCTGCTGCCTGCGTGGGTTGGGGGCAGATCAGCACAGAGAAATCCCGGCTCTGTGCGTTGTCTTAGAGCTAGGCTGCTGCCTGAACCCCTAGAGAAGCTGCTGCTCTGCCCTCCAGCCCCTCGCTCCCCGTCCTGCCATCGCACCGGCTCCCACGGCCCAGCCCCGCCTTCCCCTCCAGATGCCAGGCGGCTCTGTCTCTTTGCCTTCTCTCCCCATCCCCCACCTGACAATTTGGCCCCCTCCGCGGCACCAGCAGAGGCTCCAAACCCCAGTCTCTGTGACAAGGCTGGACCTCCGGACAACCCTGGGCGCCAGTCCTCTTCTACCCGGGCTCCGCCTCTCTTCCTGGGGGCCATGGGCATCCCTCCCTCGCACCTTCCTCCAGCTTTCCCTCCCCCCACCCCCCACCCCTCGCCCAGCGTCCCCGCGCGCAGAGCCGCCTCCTCTCCTGCCCCAGCTCCCGGCTCCCTCCTGGGCACAGCTCCTGCCCCTCCTTCCGGCCCCCGCCGCTAGATGGCCTCCTCACTCTGCCTTCCGCTGGGGCTTGGCCGGTTTGGGAAATCCCCGCAGTCCCAGGCTGGGAGGCTCGGAAGCCAGGCAGCCTCCTGGGTTCATCCTCCCCTGGTCCCGTCAGCAGTTTCTGCGTCCCCCTCACCTCCTCACCTTCCCTTCCCTTCCCCAGACTGGCACCCGCCTGGCCCTGCAGTGATGGAACCCGCCTGCTGCACGTCTCCAGGTGCTAGCTCTGTTTCTGGTCTCTGGGGCTGGCCTCTAATCTTCCATGTCCTTCTACCCTTTGATTTTTCTTCCTTGTAGTAACTCCACGCAATCTCTTTCCATCCAGCCATCCGTCTCTGCTTCTTTCTGGATTTTCCCGGTTTTGGCCAATGGAAGTTCTGCACTCCAGTTCTCCTGTGATGGCGGCCAGGGCTCTTTGAACTGGGGATGCGGCCCTGAGCCCTCCTTTCCTAACCCCATGGCCCTTCCCCAGGGATGTGGGTCTCCAGCTTCCTGGAGGGCTCAGCCTTTGATAGCCCTGGAAATCCAGCCACACCATGCATAGCCCCCTGACTGCAGCCTGGCTGCAGGTGGATTGAGGCAATGCTCTCTTCTCCGTGCCAAAGCCCAGGAGCTTTGGGTGGCTGCAAAGCTCTCGCTGCATCCACATCCTCGTGGCACCAGCACTGAGGTCAGGCCAGCTGGAAGGAGCTGCCAAGACACACAAGGCCTCTGGGAACCATGGCCGGTATGCGGTGCCAGCTCTGCTGGGTGCCCACTGTGCAGCATTTCTCAGCAGTGCCATGCAGCGGGCACTGGGCCACCCCCAGCTGCCCATGGGCCCCATGACTGTGGGTGCAGCCCGGCTTCTTCCCGGCCTGGGCTACTCTGTGAATCAGGGGTGCAGGTGACACTTTGATTCCCACCCTCATGCCTGTCCCACTGCGCACAAACCCTGTGGAGCCCCGTGGAGCCTGGTGGAGCCCCGGCTGACATGCATGAGGGCTGCAGACTCCCAGAGATGAGGACACAGTAGATTCTGGGGATGTTGGGAAGATCACACAGCCAGCGGTGAAAACTAAAGCTGTGCTCCATCAAAGTAGACATCCTGAGGCAGGGAATCTGCTCAGACGTGAACATGCGGCCTGAACTATGCTGCTGTGTGACTTTGAGCTGATTTTCTCTCTTTAGAGCGTTGCCTACCTTTGTTGAGTGGCTTTGCCTTCATGTTAAGCAATGGATATTTCTTCTTGTTTCTAAATAATGCCACAGGCGTGTGCCTCGTACAGTCTCAAAGTGGCCTAGCACCACTGTTGGGGGTCCTGAAGCTACATTCGGGAGTTGGGAAGGGACACACAGTGTGGACAGTGGTCTGTGCCCAGGGAGGAAGGGACCTCGAGTCCCCATGCTGTTCCCTGCACCCCAGACACCTAGACATCCTTCCGTGAGACCATCATTCCTTCCATCTTGGAACCTACTTAACACACAGACACCCCGGAAAGTTAAGGAATTAAACCCTCGTGCGCGTGAGAATCACCTGGGGAACTGAAAAAAGCCTGCAGGCAGTGCTGAGGCCTCACTCCTGAGCACTCAAATCAGGATTTCTGCTTTGCTGACTTCCCGGATGGGAATCCCCAAAACCCAGGGGCAAGCATGGGAAGGGGAGATGTGTGTGCAACTGTCAGCTCCAGGCCCCTGCGGCTCCCCCACAGCCTCCAGACGCTCCCCAGCCTCCAGATGCCATCTGCCAGCTCCCTGCGCCCTGCCCCAACGCTCCCCATCCTGTTCTAAGCCTGTGTGCCTTGGGCCCCATGTGCCCGGCTGGGACTGGCATGGAGCTGTACACAGAGCTTCAGAGGGCAGCAGCCAGACGCCTATGGGGTGTGTGTGTGTGAGCTTCGGATTCTTTCTGGAGAGTGCGTGGAGGGGATCTGGTGAGGGGTGAATGTGATGGAGCTGCATGCAGTGCCTGGAGGCTGGGGTGCCTTGGAGGAGTGAGGACGAAGCTGGGTGGGGGATGGGGGAGTGCTGCCCTGAGCAGCTTTTGCCAGAGCCTCCGAAGCTGGGATCAGCCCACTCCCATTGCAGGAGGGGCTCCCTGGCTTGCTGGCTCCATAACTGCCTTTCTTCACAAGTGAGGCCGTGGAGCCTGCTCTTCCCCACTTCCTGCACAAAGGCTGTTTCCTTACTGGAGCAGAATTAAGCCAAGATTCACCAGGCAGGGCTGGCAGCTAATGCCATAAGTTCTGCTCAGAGAACCAGTGTCACCAAGGCTGCTCCCATGCCCTGTGCTCCACACCCTTCCCTGCTTCTGCTCTGCCCACTTCCACACTCCCTCGGGCCATGGAACTGTCATGACTCAGCCTGAGAGCAGTGGCTCCCATGTCACCTGGAATCTCCATCAGTCAGAGCACAGATCCCCAAGATCCTTTGGGGCTGGATTTTCTAGAGACCTTAACATCCCGGTAGGGTCAGAGGTTATCTGGAGATGTCCCCATGCACGGGGCTGTGGCGAAGGAGGGTTGCGGTCCGTTTGGACTAAGGAGATCCTCAGGGCTGCACCCAACCTCGCACCCTGAGCCGCAAGCACCCGGGCAAGCCATGCAGCCCCTTGAGACTTCTGTTTATCTGCGATGTAGGAGTCTGAAGTCAATGGTGCCAAAATCAACCCTTCCAGCCCTGGGTTCTACGAGGCCCTGGTCTTAGCCTCAGGAGAACTCATGCAACAGTCCCTCTTCAGAGTGAGGAAAACCACGCATCAACCCCCACCACACCCCAGTTCTTGCCGTGTGTACTACACAGGACCCAAGAGTGATTCTCTCCTGCCCCTTCCGTTAGGTGGGGGCCCCGCCCACACTGGGATCAGCCCCATTCCAGCAGCCGTTCCTGTCCTGGGGCCTTGGCTCTGTTCTTCGCTGGAGTGAGTGCTAGCCAGCAGCGGGCACCCTGGGGGGACACAGGGATCACCACGGGGACCTGCTCAGTGGCAGCCTTCTCAGGGAACAGGGCAAGGCTACCCCAGGAGGTTGAGGGGCATGGAACCCCCCCAGGCTCATCTCTCCAAGCAGTATTTCCCTTCTCTGCTTTCTTGAGAGGGGATCCGGCCCACTTCTCTCTTAATGTGCAAAATTAAGAGCCAGGGCCAGCAGTGGCTGAGGCTGTTTTGGTAGCAGATGCACAGAGGCAGCTGTAGGGGCTGAGGCCTGGGCACCATGCAGGGAGAATGTGTGAGGCAGGGGCTGCGTACATCTAGAGGTGGGAAAAGGGCACAGAAAAGGAAACTGAGGCCCAAACACACATTTGGGCTTTGAAAAAAGCTGTTAAAACCAGAGTCATTCAACAGACTTTGTGCTTGTAATTTTCACATTATTCTCCTGTTTGAGGAATTTTGGACAGGCACACCTGTCTGCATTGCTGGCGGCTTGTTTCTTTCTCTGGGACTGTGGGGTGCACAGAGAAGGACCTGTGTTTCCTGAGGAGGAATTCCCGACACAAGGACAGAAGCCACATTTCAGAGGGAGGCTGTGCAGGGCACTTCTGGGATGGCACGCAGAACCCCAGGGGGAGTGGAGTCCACAGCTCGTGGGGCACTCTGGGCTCCGGGGCAGAGCACTGTGCAATGTGCACTCAGACAAAGGGGTGATGGTTCTATTGGGGCAGGTCTACAGCCCCTCTTCCAGCCACGCCACTGACATGCAGTCAAGGAACCCAGCAAAGGGACTGCAGCTTTCTCAGGCAGGCAGGCGGTCTTTACACATTGACCATCTCACCAGGGAGCTGCACTCAGCAACAGGGAAGTCAGACTTATAACTTCAGGTCATAGTAACACTTATGCAGTGTTGGTCATGTCTTGGAATTGCTCTAGGATTAAATTTTAATATATTGATACAAGCAACCCTATCAAAGGAGGGACCACTGCACAGATGGGGAAACTGAGGCACAGGGAGACGAACTATCTCCTCTGGGATCACAAGCCTGATCTGTGGCAGGGCCTTCAATCAAATCCAGATGACATGCTGAGAACTTCCCCTCTGACTCTCTCCGTGGGCCGCGATGCTTCTGGAAGCTTCCATGTGGCACTCAGCATTGTTCTGTTTGGGTGTGTCATTGGGTAAGGGGAGGGAGGCAGGTAGAAAGAGGACCCCCTCCACCAGGAATACAGATTAGGGAGCCCCACCTGGACAGATGGAAATAGGAGACGACCCAGAAGAGAGACACCACAGCACTCAGGGCCAGGCATTTTGGGCCAGGCAGGAAGTTGTCCCAAGGTTCTGGGAAGGGGGAGAATCGGGGGTGCCTGACAGAGGTGTTCCTGCCCTGCCCTGCCCACGGCTCCTTGCACAGTTCAGAAGCCCGTCCCTCTGGACAGCAGCAGCCTGCACTGCCGGGCAGGGCTGAGTCTGTGCAGAGCCTTAGTGCCCGTTGCCTCCCTTGTTGCAGGGGGCAGACCACCACCCTTTCCCCACTTTCCAGAGGAGTAGGCTGAGGCTCCCACCGAGACCTCACTGTCCACTCGCAGGACCACTGGGAGGGGGAGGGGAAAGGCCCACAAATGCCAGGAGAGGAGAAGCACTGCTCATGTGAGGAGCCATCCACTTCCACAGATGCTCCTCTGTGGTCCATGGCTCCACTGGGTGCCTGTGGAGGACATCCCAGGAGAGTGTCCGAGAAGGCGCCCGTTATGGAGGAGTGTACAGCGTCAGGGTGGAGCTGGCGTCTGTGCACGGGATGCTCAGGTGACTGCCCAGGACCACTCAGCCGTGAGCGGTCAGTGTGGGGCCAGGGCTGCCTGCAGGCTCCAAGCTGGAGTAGGGCCGTGTTTCCAGGCGAGCTGTGGTGTCACCAAGCAGGGGACACAAGCTCAGGCCTCAGAGTTAGTCATGGCCGAGGTCATGGGTTTCTAGCCCTTTGGGTTCCTCAGGTCATGGTGGGAAGGAGCAAGGCCCAGAAGGGGAGGACATTCTAGGCAGAGCAGTCTTTCCCTGGCCGTCCTCAGCAAAAGGCTCTGTCTTGTGGTTTGGGGCAGTCCCACAGTGGAGGGCTACACAGGGCACTGCAGCTTCAGAAAGGATGGAGGTTGCTCAATACAGCTGCCTCCCCCTCAGGCCCTCTGCTGCCGCCACTCAGCGATCTCTGTGCACAGTGCCATGCCCGGGATCAGCGTGTCCCAAGCCTCCACGTGTCACATGAAGAACACATGTTCTCACAAGAGAACAGAGGCGGCGGGCACACTACTGCTCATAGAGGCTGAGATGCTTGTCCTGTCCTGGTGGCCAGATGGCAGCTTTTGCTGGTTTTGATTTTATTTTCCCGACAGATGATTGGTGCAAGCAGTGGCTGTGATACAGGAATCTAAGCAGACAGCGTGATTGCCAGGGCTCACTCCAGCCTTGGGTCTTCCATTTGCCTCTACCTCCCAGGAGGCTCTTTTTCTCTTTTTATTTTTTTGAGACAGTGTCATGCTCTGTTGCCCAGGCTGGTGTGCAGTGGTGAGATCTCAGCTCACTGCAGCCTTTGCCTCCCGGGTTCAAATGATTCTCCTGCCTCAGCCTCCCGAGTAGCTAGGACTACAGGTGCCCAGACTAATTAGGCGCCTGGCTAATTTTCGTATTTATAGTAGAGATGGGGTTTCACCGTGTTCGCCAGGGTAGTCTTGAACTCCTGACCTCAGGTGACCCACCCACTTTGGCCTCCCAAAGTGCTGGGATTACAGGTGTGAACTACCTCGCCCGGCCATCAGGAAGCCCCTTTTCATGATTTCAGACCTGAGGGACCACCATGACGTCTGGCTGTCTGGCAGTCTTTAGCTTCCAGCGTGGTGAGGTCAGTGCCGGCGTCCCTTCTGCCTTGGACGTCTCATGGCTCTGCGTGTGTGTTCTTGAGGTCTGCTGTGACAACCTGCCACAGCGCGGCGGCGGCAAACAACAGCAAACTCCTCTCTCACCGTGTCATGAGCTTAGAAGTCCGTCTCTTGTTATTGTTGCTGTGTGTTTGAAGGGTGAAGGCTGTGTGCTAGATTTCTTTTGGGTCTTCCAGGGTGGCTGAGACGGTGCTCCACTCTGAGTCTAAGGTATAGGAGGAGCATCTTATATCTGGGCAGGACTTGAAAGCTGGCAAAGCTTGTTTCCACCCACGATCTCACGGGCCCCCCAGAGTCCCTGTGCAGTCAACAAGATGGTGGGGGCACCCCTACATTCACAGACCAGAAGACAGAGGCTCAGAGGGTTAAGTGGTCTCCCACGAGATGTCTGGTTGGAGAGTGGGGAGCAGAGGTGTAACTGCAGCCCACGGTTCCGGGATCTTTATTCATAAACTCTTCATGAACCCAGAGAGGGAAGAGTTCAGATGTGTTCCCCTCCCTGCATTTCTGTCCCTTGAACTCGGATCTCCCATTTCAAGCATGCAGAACCCCGTATCTCTGAACCAATGACTCAGTCCAGACCATGCCTTGTGACTCTGTCTCGCTTCTGTTCCCAGGTCCAGGACAGCCTCTCCACCTCTTCTGTGACTCTCCCACCTTCTCAACCTGTGGCCCAGGGACTTCTGTCTTATTACATCGTAGGCGTGTGGCTGATGACCTCTGGATCATTGCTTACATCATATTTTACTTTGGGAGATGCTGTTTGACTTTTGACTTTAGGGTGGTTGTTAGTATCCTCAACATATTTGCTAATTTCCAGAAAAATGCCTTCAGAGTATCTGTCTTACTCATCTCTGTAGGTCACACAGCTCCCAGCTCAGAAGATGCTTAAGAATTATTTATCAGTTACCAGAATTTTTTTTACTAATTAGCCAGTTAAACTTGTGGCATGTTGTGGAATGCATTTCAGTGGTTGCTATTTAAAAAGTCAACCAACACACCAAAGCAAGCTAACAACAAAAAAATAACAACAATGAAGTATGGTAACTGAAAGCTTCTTTTCTTCCCAAGTGGAAGCTGCAAACTCAGTTTTCAGTTGTTCTGATGATAGAGTTGATCAGAGCGGGGCTGGAGGGAAGGCCATTCTTTCCCTCCTATTTCCATGTGTTGCACCTTTGGCCAACGAGCCCACAGCCCTGCTCAAAGGAACCACAGAGCTCTGAACATAGTTCCCTGTCAGCAAAATGGGGACAAAGGTTTACTTCGTGGGTGTCATGGGATGCACTGAGGTGTGGCAGTGGGTGTGTGGTCACAGCTCGAGCCTGGAGCCCAGGGTGTGCTCCGCAGGTGAACAAACGTTGCTTCACACCTAGACCACTGACAACACTGGCATTCCCTTTCTGGGAAGCACTGCTTAAGTTGGAATAAATACACATAAGGCCAAAGGCAAGTCAATGTAAAATATGCAACTATTTTCAAACAGAACAGGTCAAATAGCAGGGATCATCTTTCGTTTGACAAAAGAGGACGTTTCAATCCAACTGAATTAATTTAAATAATGTTTCTTTCTGTCAGGGCTGTATTCCCCTGCCCCTCCCAAGCAGCGAATGGGACGAGCCACCGTGAAGGCATCACGTGGGAACCCTGCTGGGACCTGTCCCATTAGTGTGTGCATGTGGCTCACGGAGCGTCTACACTCTTAAAAATAACCTCGCGAATTTTTTTATTTAGAGTGGAAACTCTCCATGGCTTTCTGGCTCTTGACACGTAAGGACTCTGCGGCGATGCAAGGCAGCCTGAGAGTGTGGCGCCGCTAATAATGACATCTTTTCAGGGGCGTCTGGTCCTCGCTGTGGTGCTGTAAGGCAGAGGCATGCCATGTATTATGATCATCTCCACTTGACAGGTGAGGAAATTTAGGTCTGGGGCGAGACTAAATGACTTTGCCTACGGTCACTGGGCGATGTCCTCACTCTTGCTCCACGGTTCCTTCCATTTCTCGGTCTTTGAACTCAGGAGCTGAGTGTGCTGCTGTGGGATCACCTTGAACTCCACTCTCCTGACCCTAACGCTCGAGCTGCCAGTGGTGTCTCAGGCCTGGGTGCCGAAGTGCACTCTCAACACGTTTCTTTGCCCCAGTGAGGATGGTTCCTGTGGCTTCTGCACGGACTTGCTGCTGGTGAGGACTGGGCTGTTTTTACAGCAGTTTGTCCACAGAGAGGGGAAGTGGCATCTTCCCTGGACAGTGCTCAGTGTCATTTGTTTCCCCAGATGGGGAGTTGGAGGGGCCTGAAGGAGGTCGGGCTGGGGGGAGGGTGGGATGCCAAGAGAAACCTAAAGGTATGAGACCAAGTCAAATGCAACACTTCTCCCCTCGGCCTTTCAGCGTGAGGATGGCTCACCCCAAAGTACACAAACCAACAGACTGAATCCCAGCTCTGTTTGAGCAGTGCCCACACAAAGCCTGCCCTCTGGAGTCCTCCTCCCAGGTCCGCCCCGCCATGGTAACCGCTGAATTCGCTGGGCCATGGGAGCAGGCCAAGTATGTGCACAACTGTCCTGGAGCCCCCTCCAGGGGCAGACGCTGTTTGAATGTTGCATACATGTTTTCTTTCTTATCCTGACATATTTATACCCTAGTTTTGTTCTGTTTTGCTCAGTGGAGGAGCCATGGGGTTAGGAGGTGACGGAGCAGCCGGGAGAGCCTTTGTATCAGATTGGTTAAGAAGGCCCACCTATGGTTCCTAAAATTCTACCACTAAGGGCTAGTAGAGCCATCGCTCTCCAGGACACACAGGTCAGTGGGCTTGGATGAAATTTCAAAGCTGCATGCCAACGTGATCACATGGCATTTTGATTCAGCTATTAAGGAAGAAGTAAGTGTAAAGGCTTTAGATACCTTAGGCAACAATTCCATAAAGGAGGCAGTAAAACATGTAATTAGGCAAATCAAATAAGGCACAGCAACAGCTTTCAACTATTTAGTCACATATCAGTTCCCATTAATTTACTGTGGGCTTAAATGAGGTCTGCATTTTTATAATCCCTTGTAAAAATTAAAGCCATGGCAGCAGCATGGTTTGCTTTTAAACATTACTTCCTCAGGTCTCAAGGTGTTATGACAGTGATGGTATCATCTCATCTGCTGGAAAGGGGAAGAACAAGGATGGGATCTTTTAAGGACAGCCGTGGCAAATCCGGGGATTGCGTCAACGTTCTCTTAACTTCAGCTTTATAGGGCTGCGTCCAGAGGAATCCTTGAAGCGTTATGGTCTTTAGGTAGCTTAGTCCCTTTCAGTTATGACAGTTTTGCCCAAACCTTCTGTGACATGACAACTAATCTATCGGTCACCTTTCTTTGTAGAAATAATCAATTCTAATCAGTAATTGCTTTTGGGCAATAGTTCAATCCCACTGTCATCTTTTGGCTTCCAGCAATATAACATCATCTGAGTAGCTCTAAGGGCAATAATACATTTTACTATGATGATATCCAAGCCCAGACAGTTATTTATTCTTGGGCTTAACCATTAGGTTAACACACAGTGCCTGTTTCCATACTTAATTCTCAATCCCCCCATTATGGGAAGGAAGTGTGTGGGAGTCTGTGTCTTCAGAATGTCAGACATCTGAGTCCCTGAAACGAGTTGTCTGTCTTAGTTTTTGGAGAGATGTTTGGTGGCAAGTGGACACAACCTGGGATTATTGAAGTGATTTTTTGGGGGAATATTCTGCAGGGTCTTGCAGATTCAGCACAAGAAGAAAGATTGGTTGAGAAAAATGGCATTAGATCAGAGGTAAACAAAGAATCTTATGCAGAGTTTTCAAACCTAAACTCATATTTACATGGCTAAGCAGCACACTGGAAGGGAAAAAAGCCAGCGCAAATAAGTGTGGACGCAAGGCACAATCTTAGCAAGGACATGGTTCCTCCCTTTCCTTCCCCTCCTCCACTTGGTTTCCTCGCTCTCTTAGAACTGGGCTGCTCTGAGGCTGGGCGTGGTGGCTCACACCTGTAATCCCAGCATTTTGGGAGGCTGAGGTGGGCGGATCAAGAGGTCATGAGATGGAGACCATCCCGGCCAACATGGTGAAACCCCGCCTCTACTAAAAATACAAAAATTAGCTGGGCATGGTGGTGTGCGCCTGTAGTCCCAGCTACTCGGGAGGCTGAGGCAGGAGAATCCTTTGAACTTGGGAGGCGGAGGTTGCAGTGAGCTGAGATCGTGTCACTGCACTCCAGCCTGGCGACAGAGCAAGACTCTTCTTCTTCTTCTTCTTCTTCTTCTTCTTCTTCTTCTTCTTTTCTTCTTCTTCTTCTTCTTCTTCTTCTTCTTCTTCTTCTTCTTCTTCTTCTTCTTCTTCTTCTTCTTCTTCTTCTTCTTCTTTTCTTCTTCTTCTTCTTCTTCTTTCTTCTTCTTCTTCTTCCTCTTCCTCTTCCTCTTCCTCTTCTTCTTCTTCTTCTTCTTCTTCTTCTTCTTCTTCTTTTCTTCTTCTTCTTCTTCTTCTTCTTCTTCTTCGAGAGAGAGAGAGAGAGAGAGAGAGAACTGGGCTGCTCTGTCCTTCTCTCATCTCAGTGTGTTCTCTGGATAGGTCTAAGCTGCTGTATTCCTGAACTACAGGATTTTCTGTGGTCTCACTTGGCTTTATGAGACCTCCTTCTCAGATTGGAGGTTGAAATGTCTAGTATGTCTTATTTACTCAATAATACATTACTAAGAAGTTTAATTAAAATGTGGGATATCTGTTCTTGACTGTTGTCTTAGGTTTGGGACCTCTATCAGAAATAATGGGAAATTAATGCCATCAGGGCTTTGGAGAGCTGCTTTAAATCAGGTACGACTACCACATGCTCCTTAGGGACGTCTTTTTCTTTTTCTCTCTCTCTTAAGGTAGAGAAAGAAAAATTCTTTTTTTTTTTTTCAGTAGGATAAACCAAGGCACTTGCTCTGGGTACAAAGGTTTTTAAGATATTAGTTATGAAGGAATAAAAATCCTATTAAAATATTTATAAATGGAAACAACCCCAGAAGCCACACACACAATTAGGCCTTTCAGCCTTCTATTCTGAAAGCCAGATAAATCATCAATCAGAGAGCAAAGATGAAAATCAAAACAAAGTGCTCAGAAGCCGACCATAAAAGAGGGAACAGAATGCGGTCTAGAAGATTCTCCTTGTCTCTAAGCATGGCAGAGTCCACAGACATCCCAGGAAACCTTTGAATTTCTGACTCATCAAAAAAAACCAACCAACCAACCAAACAAAAATTCCGAAAAACAACCAGAAAAGGAAAAGGAAAAGCATGTATGTTGTCATCCCAGGAGGCCGGCATCAAAATCTAGAAGTAAAAGGAAAGTGAGGAATCTGTTCCAACCCTCTAATGTTCTAGTTGAGGAAACCGAAGCTTGTCTAATGCAGGTGACTTGCTCATGTCAAGGGTTGAGGGGGTTGCATGGGCAGAACTGGAAAACAGACCCTGACTCTCAGATCACAGCATGCGGTCTGACTATACTGGGGCTTCTCTGGTGGATTCACAGTCCTGCTCATGGACCAGCCCTAAAATTCAAGGAACCATGCACCCAGCTATTTTCCAGAGGCTGGAGACATCCAGAAGAAGCTTGTTCTTTGGTTCATGTACCATCATTTATCCCTATGTCCATTTATTTCACAATCGTTTAGTCAACTCCGATTGTGCTAAGACCATATGCCAAGACTCTTGGTACAAACGTAAGATCCAGTCCTGTGGTTGAGGAAAGAACTCAAGGCAGAGAGTCCTATAAGGAGCCACACCAAAGGGGCTCTGGGGTCACGTAGAAGAAAGCACGGAGTTTTCATGCTTGCTTCTGTGCCTCAGGGGTCATGTGCATTTCTCGACTAGGGTGCCATACACCTACCTCAGAATGGGTACAAACCTGGAGACCACATCCCTTTCTGGCACCACAAGGATCTCCAGTTCCTCATGGCAGAGGACTTTCCGTTTTAGCTTCTGTTTGTTTCTGATGAAGAGTCCTGGGCAAAGTCACATTTCTTTTGTGCTTTTTTGAGTGAAAGTTAGCATTTCCCCATTCCCTTGTTGACCACTTCCCTATGATAGAAGCCCTTCTATGTTTAGGGTGAGAATGAGGTCCCTGCCTCGAACGAGCAAAGGTCAAGTCCACTGCTGCTGCTGTCATAAAATCCCAGTTTCCAAGAAACCATGGCTGGTCTGATGACCCCTTGGGGTTGTTGCAACGTCAGTTCACAAGCTTAAGGCTCGACCTTAGGTTTTTCTTTGTTTTTTAAATTTGAAGTCACCAGAGGATATCTCTTTATTTCCTTTCCAGGTACATATTAGACTTTCAGAAAATGACATGTTACTCATCATCTCTTCTTTGTGCAGGAGGGGATGTGGTCCTGGCTTAGTTCAGTCTGCCATATTGTTGCACCTAGCTCTCTGTTGATTTCATTTTCAGGCAGCTCTCCATTTAGTGGCAGAGATGGCTCTTGGCAATGCCTGGCTTAGGTGGTCCTTAGCATCCCTAGTAATTCTGCTAAAAGGCTTGGATTTGTCTTTCTCAGTTCACATTTCTGGACCGGTTATTGTGTGCACAGTATCAGGATCTCTCTCTTCCGGTCTGGGCAAAGTACTTCTCCAGGAAGAGACCTCTGATGGAACGCCCTGCCAGGTTGGCACAAGGTCCAAGGAGAGACTTTGTAACCAGAAGAAGGAGCTGACAATGTTGACAGGCTACCATGCTTTGTTTTATTCAACACTGTGGTTATTTTGACTTACCAAGGAGACTGCAAACTGTATAATCACTATGGAGAAGAGCATAGGGATACAGGGTTCCTTGAAAATCCAAAAATAGTTCTACCATATAATCCATCAGTATTAGACTATTCTGGCATTGTTATAAAGAACTATCTGAGACTGGGAAATTTATAAAGAAAAGAGGTTTAATTGGCTCATGGTTCCATAGGCTGTATGGGAGGCATAGCTTGGAGGCCTCAGGAAACTTACAATGTTGTTGGAAGGCAAAGGGGAAGGAGGCACGTCTTCCATGGCTGGAGAAGGAGGAAGAGAGCATAGGGGGAGGTGCTATGCACATTTAAACAACCAGATCTTGCAAGAACTCAGTCACTGTCATGAGAACAGCAAGGGGAACTCTGCCCCCATGGTCCAATCAGCTGCCGCCAGGACCCTCCTCCAATGTTAGGAATTACAATTAGACATGAGATTGGGACAGGGAAATAAATCGAGATCATACCACCAGTCATTCCCCTTCTGGGTATATACCCAAAGGAAATGCCATCAGTGCCCTGTCCACGCCACATGTCCATTGCTGCACCGTCCACAGTAGCCAAGCTATGGAATCACCGTAAGCATCCATTGGCAGCTGAATGGATAAAGAAACTGCAGTGTGTGTACACAATGGAGTACTATTCAGCTATAAAAATCAGTGAAATCCTCTCATTTGCAGCAGCATGAATGGAGCTGGTGAACATTATACTCAGAGAAATAAATAAGCCAGACACAGAAAGTCAAATATGCATGATTTCACCTCCATGTGGAATCTTAGAGAACGTTGGACTCACAGTAACAGAAAGTAGAATGGTAGTTACTGGGGGCTGGGGGTGGGGGAAATGTGGCGCTGTTGCTCAGAAGGCACAGAGCTTCAGTCATAATTGGAAAGCCAGTGGGCAGCAGGGTGACTATGGTCAGTAATGATATACACCTAAAGTTTGCTAAGAAAGTAGATCTCAAGTGTTCTTAAGACAAGAAAATGGAAAGCTTGTGAGGTATTGGATATGCTAGTCAGTTTGATTGTCATGGCCATTTCACAGTGTGTACATATACAGAACGCCATGTTGCACACACTAAATACCTTCCATTTTTATATTTCAGCCATTCCTCCATAAAGCTGGAACACAGAGTGCCACCTGAAGCCTTGAGCATAGAGCCTTGCCTTGCACCCCAAGTTGCTCCCGTATCTGGAGCACACGCCAGGCCAAGTGCCAGCAGGTGCACAGCCCAGTGCTGCCCACTGGCTGTCTCCTCCTTCTGGTGAGAAGCAGCCTGCTCTCTCTTTCTCTCCAATTGGTCTTGCCTTCTAACGCCACTAACTGACTCGTCTCCCAGGCCAGTACTGGAGGTGGCCTCTTTCCCAGAAGAGCTGAGAAATGCAAGAAAAGCTGGGTCCATGGGGCCCTACCCCAACCAGTGATGACCTAAGTTGTGCAGTCAGGCAGACAGATGCCTTAATGGGGCCCCAGCACAGTCAGTAGCCCTACCTGGGAGGTCCTCTGGGGATGCGGCACTTGGAAAGGAGTGACTCACAAGATGATGGGTAAAACACCATCCATGGGGAGTGCGGGGAGGAGTCCAAGGCCCTGGATCAGTGAGGCTCTCGCCCAGCCCAGCCCCGTGTGTCCTCCCTGGGAGGGGTGGCAAGGGGGATGTGACCTCTGGCATCAGTGTGCCCTATGGTAACAGCTCCATGACCAGGCCCTGCTGGCTGCCCTGTGCTGCGTGTCTGGGCCTCACTGATGCTACGTTGAAATTGGGAATTCCATGAGTGGGACCAAAATCTGGAATTCTCTCTCTTTTTTTCTGTTGAAATCAGGTCTTACTCTGTCACCCAGACTGGAGTGCAGTGGTAAGATCATGGCTCACTGCAGCCCCGACCTCCTGGCTCCAACCATCCTCCCTCCTCAGCCTCCCAGGTAGCTAGGACTACAGGTGCATGCCTGGTTAATTCGGTGTCAGGCTAATTTTTGTGTTTTTTGTAGAGATGGGGTTTTGCCATGCTGCCCAGCCTGTAAATCTGAATTCTGAGTCAAAGCTGAGGACCTGAGAGAGCTGGGGACGTTTGGGAGGGAGAAATGAGCAGAGTGTGAAACGGGCTGACAGGGATGGGGTAAGAGGCAGACCCCACAGTGAAGCCAGGTTCCGAGGCAAAGGAGACATCCCAAAATGACCCAGAATAGAAACCTTGTTTCTGAAGTGCCTCTGGGTTCCAGGCACCGATGGAGAGTGAGTTCTGGCCGGGTTGACCGGGGCACCAGGGATCTGGCTTCAGCTGCTCTGGCTGCGGGTTCTGCTGAGCCGTTGGGCAGACAGCACCTGCGGAAGTGCCTGAGGAGGGGAGGGTCACTCCACTTCTGGGTGTATATATACCCACAGGAAATGCCATCAGTGCCCTGAAGAGCTGTCCAGTTGTGGAGCGGGTGCCCTGTGAGCAAGAGAGGAGAGGCCCCTGAGGTTTGCACAGTGCCTGTCACTTCTCAAAGTACCTCCTTTGTCCTGGAAATGTAGTGAGGGAGGCTGGGCAAACAGGGCTCTTCCCATTTTACAGAGGAGGACACGGAGCCTCAGGGAGGGAGAGGGAAGCTGATGGAGCCGGGCAGAGGCCGGGGGGCTTCCCAGCAGCCATGCCTTCTGCATCTTCAGGTTGACTCCTCCACTGTCAGGGCCAGGAGGTGCGATTCTTGGATGCCAACATGGTGGGCCTGTTGCCATAGATACCGGTGTGGTTCACAGCCTGAAAACCCTTGAGCCATGAATAGATTACACGGGCGGGGGTCCCCACTCCTCAGCCTGGAGCTCAAGGAAGAGGGTGGGCTGTCCGAGCGCCTCTCCTTTCTTCAGATCCTGCGCAGCTCGGCGCTGTGGATGGAGGAAGCCTGTGCTCACGGAGGAGGGAGACAGAGTCCAGTGGGAGGAACGGGGGCTCGGGGTGCTCTACTTCCCAGAGTGCGCCTGGGGGCCTCTTTGCTTCTTGGGGCCTCTGTCTTTCCGAATGTAGAGCCAGGGCACGTCTTTAAGTCCCTGGCTGGTGACACAGAGATGAGTGGATAAGGGCACCAGGGCAGACTGTTCTGAAAACGGCGTTTTCCCGTTTTGGTGAAGTCAGCCATTTCAACACTGGTTCTACACAGACATTCCTCCCGTGGAGGTTAGAATCATCTAGTGCAATCTATAAAATTCTGGTGGGAAAATTCCTTCCGGCCTTCTGCAAACACACAAACGGTTTACTTCCGCAGACCCACATCTGTAGTGGCATCATGTACTCAGTACGCGTAAATAACCCCCACTTGGACACTGCTTGCTCTGGAAACATTTCTAACTTGGTTATGTGGCTGCAAACCTCCAGCAGTTTCAGAAATAAAATGACAGAAAGGGAAGGGATTCTTAGAGGTTGGCTTCATGAAGGGAAGAGATGGAAAAATGATACAAGCTGGGGACACGGTGCACAGCTCCTTCTGCCTTCAGTCCAGCGAGGCTTCAGGGTTGTGTAAAGCAAGGAACAGGTACGGGAGGAAGGCAGCTTTGTCCAGTGCCAGCTTCAGTGATGCAGAGAAATGTTGTAACGCTTCCTGAGAATCATTTGCATCCACAATGGTTGACCTACAAGACATTTTAACATTTAGAGGAAGGTTAGCCCCAAACTTCCAGTTTCCTCGTCAGAACGGTGAGAGCTCACCTCTCAGAGCTCTTCAGGAACACGAAGTGATGAGTAGCCCCTTTCCCAGCCCTGAGGTGGCAGAAGGAGTGAACTGGAGCCAGAAGCTCCCCATCACTTGCCTCCTGGCAGGAGATAGGGCTTAGACAGCTCTTCAGGAGCTGGACTGTGAGGAGGGGATGAGGGGGTGCCTGTGAAGCAAAGCTTCTAGATGTCGAGGAGCAACGTGACTGGGTCAAGGCTCAGCCAGTCACCAGTGACCCTGGAGAGCCAGGATCTGCAGGTCTGTGGACCCAAATATTTTCTCTGCCTCTACTCACCTTCCGGTCCCCACCCTGGCCCTGGCCCTGAGACCTCCTGGAGTGGGTCACCTGCCTTGCTGCTCCCTCCCTGCAGTTGGATGAGCGGCCAGGCTGTCCTGATGAGGAGTGAGAGCAGCCAGCCGCCCTGTTGTGACCCATGCTGCTGTCTTCAGTACAGCAGGTCACTCCTGCTCTGTGACTGTGGAGATGGGCTTGGCATGCTCTTAGGTCAAACAGTGCCCTTACCCTGTGCTCACTTCAGTTTCTAGGGGAGAGAAACTTCCAGAGTGGCAGAGAAGGGCCAAAGGATGTTGGAGCTGGAAGGAACTGAGGCCCCAGCCAGTCTCAGGTTTTCAACTTTGGCTGCACATTAGAATTCATATGGAAAGTTCTAGAAAAATGCTTCTGCCTAGCCTCACTCCCAGAAGCCATAATTTAATTTGTCTGGGATGGAGCCGAGGAATTATCTTGCAGGTGATTCTGATGTGTAGCCAGGGTTGAGTTCCAGTGATCCCAAAGCTGTGAGCCTGTGTGGCCCTGAGTGGGGAAGTGAGTTGGAGGAGGGGCTGTGGCACAGCCTCGGATGGCCTCACACCCCCTGCCCGCCATGGCCTGCTCTTTCTCAGGGGCTGCACATTTAGTCTGTGGAGTAATTTTCAAAACTACCAATTCTGGATCTTGCAGGCATTTAGAGTCCCCCAAAGAATTTCTTCAGTAAGTCCTGAAAATGGCCTTTTATGCAAACTTCTGTGCATCGTAGCAGAAACTAGCAGCAAAATGAGGCTTGGCTTAAGCGCTGGAGACATCTGAAGTCTTGGCTAATTGCACAGTGATTCCTCGTAGCCTGTCGGTGCGCCAGGGACCCTCATGGGCACGGCTGCCATTCCGCTGCTCTTTGGGCCCTTGGACTGGCTGTCCAGCAGCACCTGCTGGGAACCCCAGGCTGTGTCTGCACCGCCCCCATCGGAATTCCCCAGCAGTGCCCTGGGAACCCGCCTGCACCTGAGCTGGATGGTGACAGCTAGTGAGCTGTTCCTCCCATCACAGAAAGCTGCTCCCAAGACGGCCTGTGGCTTTGGACATGCAGTGGCACTTCCGATGCAGGGTGCTGAGGCCCAGGACACCCACTTCCACCTGAGAAACCATGCGGTCTGTGATTCTGCTGTCTGGGAAGTCCAGCCACGCCTCCACCCTGTCCTCTTTGGGCCAAGTGGGAGCACGCAGCGGGGGCCAGCTGAAACATCTGGGGTGACAGAGGCCTCTGGCAGCTGGCATCCTCAAGGTCAGAGGTTTGCAGGTGCTCTATTTGTTTCCCCACTCTGTTCTTTAAGGAGAGCTTGATTCTCAAAAAAGAGCCATTTGCTGGGTGAGGCTCAGTGTGTGGGAATGGAGTGCTTTGGAGGGGCCTGGGGGGATGGGATGACAGGGACTGCCCAGTGGGGCAGTCGTCCGGCCCTGTCATAGTCCACTGGGCTGCTCCTTAAGCCCATGGTGGGAGTTGGTGGCAGTTTTCTGGCTCCATGAGCTGTCACTTAAAAAAACAAAAAAAGATTTATCAAGACATAATTTGCTCACCATACATGGACCCATTTGAATGGTATAAATCAGTGTTTTTTTTAGCATATTCATGGACATATGCAGCCGTTACCACAGTTTTGGAGCTTTTCATGACCTCCAAAAGTAACCTTGAGCTGTAACCCTCCCTTCCCTTCCCCCACCTCTCCCTGTCGATCACCCTCCAGCTCCATAGGTTTCCTTCATCTGGACATTTTGCATGAATGAAATGGCACAAGGTGAGGTCCCTTGTGGCGGCTTCTTTTGCAGAGTGACACAGCGTGATGCTTCCAGGGCCTGCCTGCACTGTGGGGTGTGTGATGAGGCTCTGTGTCTCTTCCTGGCTGAGCCACTCCACAAGCACAGCTGTGGCTGTGATGCATGCAGCTCTCCTGGGTGTGTGTCTAGGTGTAGATTCCTGAGGGGTCTCATATGGGAACGATCCCCACAGACACACACCCAGGAGAGCTGCTTGCTCTGAAATCCTTGTCTCAGGGAACTAAGTTGAGACCAGGATTCCTTTAAACATCCCTCCTTGTCTTTTGCTCCTGGACCCCAGGGGCTCAGGGTGCTGGTGTCTAAATGAACTGCCCTTAGCTCCTCCCGCCCGGGGCCTGGGACCTCCCTGATCTGCTGTTGCTGAGACCAATTCTTCTTGCCCTTTGTGGATGAGTCAGGTAAGGGAGCCCTGTTTACCCATCAGCACACACAGCATTGGCACAAACGTTCATGGATGGAGACCAGGTGTGAGCGTGGCTCTGTCCATGACGGTCAGCTGGGATGGAGCACGCTGCCCTTCCTGAGCCCCGCGGATGGACACACCGGAAACACGGGGCAGCCCCACAAGAAGAACTTGGACAGGGAGGAAATCTGTCAGGGCAGAACTCACCGTCGCATGAACCCACATGCGCCCCCTCCACCGCCATGTGGCAGGAAGTGGCATGGGCAGGACGGCCCTGAGCTGTGAGCCCTGCATCCTGACCTCAGGCAGGTGCCCGTCTGCTCCAGTGGGCTTGAGCTCCCTCCTCTGAAAAGTCCTTGCACTTTATCATCCTTGGCGGCTCGGCTTGGATGGGACATCTCTCGGCTATGCAGGGCAGGGTGAAGGCCCCATGTGTGGGGACTGGCCAGCAAAACCCTCTGCCAGGCTGATGCTCACCAGTGCAAAGCCTGGGCTGTAGAGCGGGTGACAGGGATGGTGTCTGGAGGAGCTGGTGTCTGCTGAGGGGCAGGCAACGGCCAGGGGACATCAGTAGCTGGACATGGTAGCTGGACATGGCTACTGAGGGCCAGACCCTGTATGGCTCAGGGCTGGTGTGAGGCTGCTGTCTCCTGGGCTGTCTCTCCTCCTCCATCCAGGGAGCAGACGCTGCAGCCCAGCAGGCTGGAGAGGCCTGTGGGGGCTGCCTTGGAAGGGGGAGGGTCTGGGAGAGGAGCCTGTGCCTAACATGCCTCCCAGATGCCGCCTTTTCCCCCAACTCCAGCTTCTAGCACTGGTGTAGGCATAGGAAGGGTATTTAATAAATACTTGTCAAGTCCTTGATGGATTCTAAGTGATGTTCCTGAAGCCTCCCCAGTGAAGACCTCGATGGAACACAGTGTGAGTAAGTAATCTGTCTCTCTGTGTGGTTTTAGCCAGGATGGTCTGGGACACTGGGGTTACATTGAGTGTTTAGCCTGGAAGAAGACATTTTCTTCTTCATGTTGGCTACTTAGGCCTTCCCGGCAGAGATGTGTTTTGAGTCACGGTGTGTATGTGACAATGCCCATTTCAACGAAGAGAGCCAGGTTTTTGCTGGAGTCTTTGTCAGTGAATGGTTCAAATAATGACTCTTCTCGACTTCGCTTTTTTTTTAATTTTATTTTTATTTATTTTTTATTTTTTTGAGATGGAGTCTCGCTCTGTTGCCCAGGCTTGAGTGCAGCTGATCGCAACTCACTGCAACCTCTGCCTCCCAGGTTCAAGTGATTCTCCTGCCTCAGCCCCTGGAGTAGCTGGGACTACAGGCATGTGCCACCATGCCTGGCTAATTTTGTATTTTTTTTAGTAGAGGTGGGGTTTCACCATGTTGGCCAGGCTGGTCTCGAATGCTTGACCTCAGTGATCCGCCCTCCTTGGCCTCCCAATGTGCTGGGATTACAGGCTGTGAGTCACTGGCCTTTCTTACATTGTTCATGTTAGAGTGGATCTTCTTTCAAAGCAGTGTAAAGTGCTTCAGATTTTTGGGAAGTGAGACAGAATATTGTGGTTCAGGATGTCACAAAATGATGGTTCTGAAAAGCACTGTTGCTCTGTGACTGAATGGAGAGATTCCTAGAGAAAACAGAGTGGCTTTGGTTGTTTTCTGGAATTGTTTGTGATAATAAAGGTTCAAAGCTCAATGAATTGAATTAGAAATTTAAGTTAGTGTCTGTAATTCCTTCCACACTAAGCATATGACCAGTGGAATTTTCTGAAGCTCTGGCATCTCTTGCCAAGTGTTATCAGATAACAAAAATAAGTGAACACATGGAACGTGGTCAGTACTAGGTGAGAATCTTTCCAAAAATAATTATGTTAGGTTCTTAACCTAAGTTAGGTGACTTATTTTTGGTGGACATGTGTCCTTGAGTGACTGATTGTATATAAACTTATAAAGTCAAACTTTCAATGGGCAAACCATTTTAACTCCTATAACTGCATGAGATCAGTACATTTGTCACAGTAGTCTTAAAAAACTGCCATGTGGCTGAGCATGGTGGCTCATGCCTATAATCCCAGCATTTTGGGAGGCCGAGACGGGTGGATCACCTGAGGTCAGGAGTTTAAGACCAGTGTCACCAACATGGAGAAACACCATCTCTATTAAAAATACAAAATTAGCTGGGCATTGTGGTGCATGCCTGTAATCCCAGCTACTCGGGAGGCTGAGGCAGGAGAATCACTTGAGCCCAGGAGGCGGAGGTTGTGGTGAGCTGCGATCATGCCATTGCACTCCAGCCTGGCAACAGAGCAAAACTCAGTCTCAAAATTCAACCAACCAACGAAACACACAAAAACAAACCAAAAAAACCCAAAAAAACTGTCACATCTATGACTCTTTTGTGGGGAAGGCATGAAAGTAGGAGGACCCGGCATTGAATTCCAGGGTCACACAGTAGCTCTCCTGTTATTAAGGATTTAGGGTCAGATGCATGAGCTCATTTCCCTGGGACACTGGAAGCCAAGCTCCATGTCATTGTGCGATGGCTTATTATAAAGCTACAGCAGAGCTATGGGAAGTGAACAGTGTGAATCACACTTCTCTGAAGTCAGCAGTTCTTTACTTACTGTATCTTGATGACAGTAATCTGAATGAAGCTATGCAAATATGCTAAGCCAGGTCATTAATTTTGGCGATCTGTAGGGCTGTGGCCATCTGGGAACAATTACCTCTGGGGACTATTGCCCAGTTCCTGGTGGGGGAGACTGACTTCTGGGCACCATGCATCTCAGGAGGGCAGAGGCTGCTCAGTGCACGGTGGCAGCACCAGCTTTGCTCTTCAGACGTATTTTCTGCTGTGACCACAGGGCTGTTTTTACGATGGCATCTGTCATGCTGTCAGAGAAGAAATCTTATCTTCTCTCATTACTAAATATACAAAGGGCTGGGATTTCCACCTGGCGCAGGTTCCTGTTTACCTGAAGACTGTTTTCCCCTGAACTCTGATAAAGTTCATTTGCAGCTATGTGCAGAGACAGACCAGACTTCTAATTCCCAGCGTGCTTTCATGCTCACAAACTAAGCTCCGCTCTCGGCTAGGAGGACTTCTGTGGTGTGGGGGCTTTGGTGGGGAGAATCAGGGGTCTGATGGTAGAAAAGAAGGAGAAGTCTTGAGAAGACATTCCTTCTGGAAGTTAGCACTGCTGGCTCCCTGTTGTGGTAGCTGCTTGCACCTGTTTTCTTCGTGTCATAGAAAACCAGGAGAGTTTATTGGAATCTGTGAGTAGTTTTCCACTTAAGAGTTCACAGACTCTCAAAGTGTATTTTGTATGCAAGTTCATTTCACCCAAATTCAGTTAGGTCCTATTTTAAAGAGATCTAGGATATAATCAAAACAAAACGTAGCTATTTGGAGGTATATTTGCTTTCAAAAAGGATGGGCTGGTGGGTTTCCCAGTGCATTTACTTGTGAGGCTGTTAGCTCTCCCAGGCTTCAAAACAAAGTGTGAGATGTGCCAGCGAGCGGACACACACACACACACCCCTAGCAAGAAAAGAACACTGATTTTTCTTTATCCAATATATTTGACCACACGCACATCCCCCTGAGTGCTTTTTCCTTCCAAGTCCTCACCTCTGGAAGCCGAGCTCCTGTGTAGTTTGACCGTGCTGAACAGCCCATCACACTCACTGCATTTGGCTTCTGAGGTCTCTGGTTGTTTCAGAAGATGAAATTCATCCTTAAAGGACACATCTTGGTCACTTCTGAGGCTATGTGAAAAGCGTACTTGGGATTCTGAACTCAGGTGTTTTGACTGCGTGACTGGAACAGGAGCCTGTTTGGAAGGACAGACCTCTTCAGAAGGAAAGGCCTTGCCTGTGGAGAGAATCCAAGCCTGTGCTTGTTGTCAGAACCGAGTGTGCATTTGTTTCAGGTGGGTCCCGGTTGATACCAAGGGCTGGGGCCTCAGAGATGGAACGTCACTCACGTGGTTGCTTAGTTGGCTCAGTCGTCTCCAGGTACCTTGTGCCTTCGGCACCGCCTTTTCGTTGGATTTTTCTGCCCTTCTTGACAAGTGACCCCTGAAAAATCATCTCCCTTTGAGGCTTTATTTTTTTTCTTAATTCTTATACTTTAAGTTCTGGGGTACATGTGCAGAATGTGCAGGTTTGTTACATGGGTATACATGTGCCATGGTGGCTTGCTGCATACCAAAACCTGGCAGAGACACAACTAAAAAGGAAAATTTCAGGCCAATATCCATGATGAACATTGATGCGAAAATCCTCAATAAAATACTGGCAAACCAAATCCAACAGCACAGCAAAAAACGTATCCATCGCGACCAAGTCGGCTTCATCCCTGGGATGCAAGGCTGGTTCAGCACACACAAATCTACCAACGTAACCCACCACATAAACAGCACCGAAGACAAAAACCACGTGACTATCTCAACAGATGCAGAGAAGGCCTTTGACAAAATTCAACAGCACCGTATGCTAAAAACTCTCAATAAGCTACATATTGATGGAACGTGTCTCAAAATAATAAGAGGCCTTCTTATGTCCTATCTGGTAAGCCGGCTTCTGGGTTAAATGGCATGGAGTGTGGCCCGCTTGGCTGGTTTCACTGAAGGTCAGTTCGTGGCGTTGTGGAGCAGGCCCTGTTCCTGCAAGGTCAGTGATGTCCCATTCTTTCCTTCCCTACCTGCCCCGAAGGGAGGACGATGCAATCCCGTGGGCACACGCATCTCAGGGTGAAGGTCCTCGTGCTGACCGATATGTGGTCGCTAGACCGTGCCTGTGTTGACACTTTTATTCCTAACCCACGGTGTGTGTGTGTTTCTGTGCACACTGGGTGCTGTCGCCCATCTTCAGTAGAGACCTATTTGTCAGTCAACAGCATTCTGCTGGGTTTGCACGGACCAGAAGTTAAAGTGTAATGTTTTCTACGGCTTTGTCTCTTAAGGCCAACTGCTGATATTTTGCTGCCCCTTTGATTCCGTGGCAGCCCCCAGGGCTGTAGTGGCTGAGACACAGGAGAGTGCAGGGCACATCCCTGGGATGCTTGCTTGGCAGGCACTCACTCTCTGATGCGTCTTCACCTGTACCTTCCTCAGCCCCTTCAATTTCTTCTTTTTCTTCCTTGCGACAGTCTCCCTCTGTCACCCAGGCTGGAGTGCAGTGGCGTGATCTTGGCTCACCACAACCTCCACCGTCTGGGCTCAAGCGACTCTCCAGCCTCGGCCTCTTGAGTAGCTGGGACTACAGGTGCATGCCGCCATGCCTGGTTTTGTGCTTTTAGTAGAGACAGGGTTTTGCCATGTTGGCCAGGCTGGCCACTACTGACTTCAGGTGATCTGCCCTCCTCGGCCTCCCAAAGTGCTGGGATTACAGGCATGAGCCATCGCGCCCAGCAGCCCCTGCAGTTTTTGAGAAAAATCATTCATTTTTCTTCTCGGAGCTACTTCATCTTGGAAGCGGAAGAGTGAATTGCAATCACAGCCCACAGATCCTGCCTGTCTCCTCAGCATCATGCTGTGTCCTGGGCGTGAGGAGGCGAGCCAGAAGGAAGTTGCTGGCGTCGTTTCCACCTTGTTTGCTATTAAATCGTCTGCAGTAAGATGGGAGAAGTCATGGTGGGCGGCCTTTCCTTTCTCCCTCATCCTTCTGTGTTGGGACATCTCTGAACGCTGTCCTTCCTCTCCGCGACGACACGTCAGGGTGGCAGGAAACCAGCGCCTTCCGTCTCAGAGCTAATTCTTTCTTCCCCATCGGCAGGTGTGGGCCAAGTGCCTGCACTGTGGTGGAGGCAGAGGTGGGGGACATATAAAAAACAAATAGTGATTTCTTTGTTTTGGTCCCCGCAAACTCACCTTCTCCTTCAGTAGTAAAGATCGCATGCACCAAATGCTAACCTGTGTAACACCCACAAGTGCAAGGGCAATTGAGACCCAGGGAGTGAGGAGTGACATTCTGTGTGTCTGGGACGTGAACGTCATGGAAGGGCGGTCGGTGGGGGAGGCCGGGACGGAGGGGATGCCCGAGGTGGGGAATGGAGAGGGAGAGTTTAGAGCCCCATGTGAGGGCTCCTTTTCATGCAGAACGGGCCAAACGGGCACGTCTCAGACTCACTGACCAGGGAGGACTGAGGACGCCAGGCCAGGATCATCTGTCCCTAGGGAGCCATTGCCTACAGATGTATCTGGCAGACAACAGTGACACACATGAGAAGTCCCTGAAGTGAAAATATTCAAGCTTCCCCAGAGGAAATCCTCACGGAGAGCCCGAGAAAGGGCTGGGCCCAGGTCAGCCTCATCCCTGTCTCAGGTCTGAGAGCCTCAGGCACAGTGCCGGTCGTGGCAGAGCGAGGGCTGACCTTGGCATCCTCAGAGTTCAGGAGCGCCCCTGTGAATTGTTGTTTTGCTGTTTTTTGTGTAGGCTCTGTTTTACACACATGGACTGGAAGCCCACAAGATGCCCTGTTCTCAAGGGCGGGGACCAGGCCTGCCCCCTGGCAAGGCCCTCCTCCTTAGAATTCAGACACTTCGCACAGGCTGTCTCCCTTATCCAAATGCTTGGCGTTGCAGTGTTTGGGATTTGGGATTTTTTGGATTTTGGATTATGTTTGCATGTGGGATATCTTGGGTATGGCGCCCAGGTCCGAACACAACGTTCATGTATGTTTCATCGGCACTGCCTATGCACGGCCTGAAAGAAACTGTGGCTCCCCTCAGGGATGCTGCATAAACTGTGTGCTGTGTGCCTCAGTGGTGAGTTGTGCATGGAATTTTCTGCTTGTAGTGCTGTGTCTGTGCTCAAAAAGTTTCAAATTTTGGAGCATTTCCGATTTCAGATTTTCAAGTTAGGGAAGTTTCACCACTCAGTAACTGTGTGGACCTGAGGCCTGTGGTGTGGGGGGCATGGAGAGACTGTCATCTGTAAGGCCTGGTGTCCGTGAGGCTTGGTGCCTGCGGGGCCTTCTCTGCAGGGTCTGGTGTCCATGGGGTCTGGTGTCTGCAGGGTCTGGTGTCCATGGGATCTGGTGTCTGCAGGGCCTAGTATCCATGGGGCCTGATGTCTGTGGGGCCTGGTGCCTGCAGGATCTGGTGTCCGTGGGGCCTGGTGTCCACGGGACCTGGTGTCCGTGGGGCCTGGTGTCCATGGGGCCTGGTGTCCGTGGGACCTGGTGTCCACGGGGTCTGGCGTCCGTGGGGCCTGGTGTCTGCAGGGCCATCTGTGCTAGGCCAGGGCCGTGGGGTGCCTGGAAGGGACAGGAGTAGGTTGAACTCGACTGACGTGCTCCATCAGCACCTGCTGGACATTTTCTCAAGAAAGGAGATCAGGAAGGGATGAGAGGAAGCGTCCAGAACAGGTCAAGCATCCCCTTGGGTCAGGGTGTGGATGAATAGCCTCAGCCAACTCACACCACACCCAGGCCAGCTGGCTGTGGGCTTGGGTCCACAGCAGGCCATCGGGCCTGGGCTGCCCCTGAGCGTGGCCGGCACTTACTCCTCTGCTTGGAAAGCCAGGGAGACGTGAGCCCGGCACTCATGTGGCAGGCTTAGCTCTGCTGAGCGGTGCTGGCTGCTTTATGGGGACTCTGAGGTGACTTCTGGGGTGCTGACCGAGAGACCTCATGAAGAGTGGCTGGGGTCCTGGGCAGGCCTTCACCCCCTCACCCTGCAGGGCTCACCCCCTCACCCTGCAGGGCTCAGCCCCTCACCCTGCATCCTGATCCCTGGCTAGCACGAGGACTGCCTTCTCACCGCCTGCCCGTGGCTGTTTGCCTGGGAGGTTATGAAAAGTGTCTCTGATGTCCAGCTAGGGCCCTTCCTCGGTCTGGTGGTGTCCTCAGGCCACTTCCTTAAGAGCTCTGGATGGCCCCAGGAGCCAGCAATGATTAACCGCAGCGTTCCTGGGTGTTCCCTCCCTCTCCCCCTGCCCGCTCTTGAACTGGAGCCAGAAGGGCGTTGGGACGCAGCCGGGCTGGGGAGAACACGGCCGGCCGAATTCCAGTTTCCCCACTTTCCGACTCTGAGAACTCTGGAGGAAGTTGCTAAAGCAAAGCTGCCCTAAGGTGGGTCCGTGTCTAAGATCCAGCGGCCTGACGGCGGCGGGGACTTAGAACGTACGCCAAGAGTTCGGGCAAACCCCCAGACGCGTTTCCACGCAAGGTCCCGGATGGCCCTAGCTCCATGCGGGCATGAACCTGTTCGGGCCTCTTCTGATCCCTCCCTAGGTACCGGGGATGTTTCCCCACGGAGGTAGCCACTCTGCTCCTCTCGGCAGACGGTCCTCCCCGTGCCCGGCCCAGCACTTCCCATCCCCTCCTTGTCCCTCTCCGCCCACACCCTGGGACAGACGCTTGGGTAATGCGGGACTCCTAAACTCTGGATGGAATGGTCAGGTCACCTTTAGGGCTGTCTGCGCAGGGACTCTCTCTCCCTGGAATTGGAGGCCTCTCTTCCCAGTGAGGCCCTGCCGGTCTCCAAGGCAGCATCCAGAGCCCACGTGTCAGCGGAAGCCCCTCCTGGGTCAGGCAGAGGCACACCTGCATCTAAGCCAGGCCAGGGTCCTGGGTCCAGACGCCTGATTCCCCTCCTCACCTCCCGATTTCCATCCCTGGTCACGGAGAGAGAGAGAGGGGTCCAGGTTTTCCAGTTTTTGGGTTTTCCCTGCTAGAAATCTGGGAGCGAAGGCAGACTGTCTGCAATTCCCAGGTCCCGGCAGGGAAAGACTTGCACGTGGCTTTCCATGGTTCATTGTCTTCGCCACGCCCCGATTTGGTGGTTACCAGTCGATTCCTTCTGTGTGGGGGAATCTGGGGCTGGGGGGTCCTCCCACTTGCTCAGGTCCCTCACCTTCAGCTCCTGGGGTTAGTCCAGGCCTCCGGCTCAGCAGGACCGGCTCTTTCGCAGGAGGGCGATGGAGCTTGACCAGGTCCTGCCTGACCAGGTCTCTTATCAGGCCTGGCAGCCTGGCACCCGCAGAATGAAGGCTCCCGACTCTCACTGGTGGGCACAGCTACCCGGCACCCCTGACTTTCCCAAATTTCAGAATAGTCACACTCACACACAGCGTGGGGCTCATCTGACTCTCTGTTCCCTTCCCGGAACTGCAGCCTGCCCCTCAACACAAAAATGTCCAACAAAATGAATATTTTTCCTTCTATAAACTACAACCAGAAATGCTCTCACTCCCAAACTTAAACATAAGTTTTACATATACTCACTCTTTACCACCTGTATATAAACCGTCACCTGAAACACTGTATTCAAGTAGCAGCCTAAAACCCGTCTAAAAGACCACTCCAGGACGGGAGGCCGCAGTCCGTAGTTGCAAATAAGACTTTAATAAAACTCACTTTAAATGTTTAAAAGCTTATTTTTTTCTTTAATCAACACAGGTAATATGTATTTTTAGTAAAAATAGAGCCAGATAAGGAACTGGGTGTGCTGGGGGCAGTGAGACAGGGCAAGCTATGGGGTGCAGGTTGGGGGTCTGGACGGGACCTTTGAGAAGAGGCCAGCTGAGGAGAAGGGGAAGCCAGGTGTGCGAGATGAGCCTGGCGGACTCCTGGGGAGCATTCTGGGAGGAGGGCTGGTCCATGCAAAGGCCTGTGGCGTGTGGGCTTGGAGGGGCTGGGCTGTGGGAGGTGAGGTTGGAGAAGTGCTGAGGCAAATCTCTAGGACCCTGGAGTCCACTCTGGGACTTCTGATTCTAAGAGAAGGGCGGCCTTGGAGGGTTTGGCAGAAGAATGGTCTGATTACACTTTACCAGGATCAGTTTGGAACTGTGTTGAGAATAGACTCAGGAGCTTGGATGAAAGTGGGAGACCAGTTCAGCCTGGAAAGATGTCTCGGACCAGGGTGGACCTGGTTGATGGGATGGAGTAGACCAGAGTTCCTGGTGGTGGAGACATTCTGAGATGGAGACATAGTGAGGTGGAGATGTGAGGTGGGGACGTCGTGAGGCGGGAAGTCATGAGGTGGGGACGTTGTGAAGTGGGGACATTGTGAGGTGGGAGATGGGAGGTTGGTCTTTGCAGGACCACCTGGCTGGCCAGTGGCTCTCAGTGTGGCATCTGCCGACACGGGGGTGAGGCATCTTTAAGTGGTAAGAAGAACACACTTTGTGGGTTGATGTGGGCTCAGAGGGCAGAAACACTGTCTGGAATGTCAAGGCATGTATGATAATGTAGCAGAGCAATAGGGGATACGCTGAGGAGACTGTGAGATGGGGCACAGGTCCGGGAGGGTGTTGCCAGCACGGGTGAGGGTGAGGGTGGAGATAAGGACCACGTGGGTCTTTGTGGGCTGGGAAGGCTTGCTCTCCTTTAAACAGCTTGACTGAGATGGAATTCCCAACACCATACAATCCACCCATTTAGTGTGTATGATTCAATGGTTTCTGTTACATCGTTTTATCAACTTATGAAGATTTTAGCAAAATATGGATAACAAAATTTGTGCTTTAAGACCGTTTTTAAGTGTACAGTTCAGTGGCATTGATTACATTCACAACGCTGTGCAACCATCACCACTATTTACCTACAAACCTTTTCCATCACCCCAACAGCAGCTTTGCACAGAGTAGGAAAGACCTCTCCCAACCTTCCTTCCCTAGCTGTGAGAACCTGGAGCCCACCTTCCCTCCCTGTGAATTTTGGGTATTTCATCTGCGTGGACTTGAGTGCTGTTTGTTCTCTGGTGACTGGCTCCCTTTGCGAAGCATAAGGCCCTCAAGCCTCACCCGTGTTGTGGGTGTTGTGGCAGGTGCAGAATTTCCTTCCTTCTTAAGGCGGAAAAATGTTCCTCTGTGTGTGGCCACATTCTTCACCCATGGGGTCCCTAGATGGACCCCTGGGTTATTTCCCCACCTTGGCTGCTGAGGACAATGCTGCTCTGAGCACCACAAAGGCTTTAAAGCCATAGGAATGGAAACACGGGTGTGTTCAGGGAAGTGCGGATAGATCACAGGCTGGCGAGACTGCCCTGAGGAGCAGAGGACGTTTCTCAGGCAGGAGGCTGGTGTGTGGGACAAGCTTCTAACAAGGCCCCCAACTTGTATTCAAACTAACACTTGATTGATTTCAAACTGCCTTGGGTCTGGTTATTCAGAAAGCTGCTGTTTTGCTAAGTGAGACATATTTAGCTGTGGGGTTCCCCCGTTAGCACTTGCCTCCAAAGCGTATTACTATACCTCTGAGGCGTGTTCACAGGCCCCAGCCAAGTGAGCATGCAGCTGAGTAAGTGTCCAGGAGAGTTAATGTGTAGTTTAGTAAGCATGCAGCTAAGTGTGCGGCTGAGTAAGCGTGTAGCTGAGTAAGTATGCAGCTGAGTGTGCAGCTGAGTAGGCATGCAGCTCAATAAGTGTGCAGCTAAGTAAGTGTGCAGCTGAGTAGGTGTGCAGCTAAGTGTGTAGTTGAGTTAGTGTGCAGCTGAGGAAGCATGCAGCTGAGGAAGCGTGCAGCTGAGAAAGTGTGCAGCTGAGTTAGTGTGCAACTGAGGAAGCGTGCAGTTGAGTTAGTGTGCAGTTGAGGAAGAGTGCAGTTGAAGCGTGCAGCTGAGGAAGTGTGTAGTTGAATAAGTGTGCAGTTGAGGAAGTGTGCAGTTGAGGAAGTGTGAAGTTGAGGAAGCGTGTAGCTGAGGAAGCATGTAGTTGAGTTAGTGTGCAGCTGAGGAAGTGTGTAGTTGAATAAGTGTGCAGTTGAGGAAGCATGCAGTTGAGGAAGTGTGAAGTTGAGGAAGCGTGTATCTGAGGAAGCATGCAGTTGAGGAAGCGGGTAGCTGAGGAAGCGTGCAGTTGAGTTAGTGTGCAGCTGAGGAAGCATGCAGCTGAGTTAGTGTGCAGCTGAGTAAGTGTGCAGCTGAGGAAGCATGGAGTTGAAGCGTGCAGCTAAGGAAGTGTGCAGTTGAGTTAGTGTGCAGCTGAGGAAGTGTGTAGCTGAGGAAGCATGCAGCTGAGTTAGTGTGCAGCTGAGTAAATGTGTAGCTGAGGAAGTGTGCAGCTGAGTTAATGTGCAGCTGAGTAAATGTGTAGCTGAGGAAGTGTGCAGCTGAGTTAATGTGCAGCTGGGTAAGTGTGCAGCTGAAGAAGTGCACAGTTGAGTTAGTGTGCAGCTAAGTGTGCAGCTGAGGAAGTGTGCAGCTGAGTTAATGTGCAGCTGAGGAAGTGTGTAACTGAGGAAGCGTGCAGTTGAGTTACTGTGCAGCTGAGGAAGTGTGCAGCTGAGGAAGCATGCAACTGAGTTAGTGTGCAGTTGAGGAAGCGTGCATCTGAGTAAGTGTGCAGCTGAGGAAGTGTGCCTGTATCACTTGCTACTTACAGGGTTGCACTCCAGCCTCTATAGTATTCTCGGAAAGCCAATAGAACACACCTGGATTAACATCTGTTTCATCAAGGCTCCAAAGCACTTAGAACAACAAGCAGGTATTGAAAGCAAAGCCCCTGACCTCGAGGAGCCTACAACCCAGTAGGAAACAGAAACACACACTCTATATACCATGGAATTGTGAGCAAAGTCCCATGGAGACATGAGGGGAGAATGACGGGCTGGAGGCAGAGACCGCAGAGGCTGGCTCCACAGAGCTGTTGTGAGAAACGATAAGTCAGGAAGCCAGCAACGGGACAGTGAGCTATGCGGAGTGTGGGCAGCTTGGAAGGGGTCCCTGAAGTAAGACAGTCCAAAGTGAGGCTCTGGGATTCAGGGCAGAGCCGACGCTCACACAAGGCAGGGCCTTTCTGGGCATCTGCACCATGTCCAGCCTCTCACCGTGGTGCTAGGAAGTGCCAGACTGATGTCTGGGAGAGTGCCGCCAGGTTTATAGAAACCTCGTCAGAACCTTGCTTCCGTCATTGCTCCTCTGTAAACTCCTCTCTGTCTACACATGAAATCCAATCATTTCTTCAAGTTTCTCTGTAAAGAAAAAGCATCAAAGGGAACCAAGTACCCCACCGTGCCCAAGCTCCCCCATGGTTCATGTGTGAGACACATCTGCCCTGACTTCCAAGCCAAAGGACGGTGGGGAGCGGCATCCTCCTTGGCATGAACAGGTCACGAGGCCACCTGGAAAGGGTCTTCTTGGCTTGCAGAACCTGGAGGGTCCTTCTGGGGTTCCAGGTCTGACGTGGGTATGGACAATATCATGAAATGATGAGAGGGATGCTAAGCTGCTGCAGCTAGGGAAATGCAGTAACCGTTTGAGGCAGGAAATTGCAAAGTCCGAATCTTCAATGGAAGGGCAAACTTTTACTTCTAAAAATTCAGAGGCTCTGAAATTATTCCTGCTGTGCAGCACAGATCAGCAAAGAGCAGAAGAGCAGAACACAGGCCAAAACATTATCATCTTGTCAGACAGATCCTGGAAATGGAGCCAATGAGATCTCTGCTCTTGGGGAACCACACCAGAGGTGTTGGGTCCCTCTGAAATCATGTAAAGAGCTCTGAGCTCTGGGCTGCTGCTGGCCCAGCTGGCCCAGGAACTGAAGTCACCAGTGCTGTACCTGCCCCTGGGGCCCTAGCCACGGCTGCACCTGGCTGTCCCTGGAGCCTGGGACATGAGTGGCAGCAGCTCCCTCCCTCCTAGGCCTGAGCCACAACAGCACTGCACTGCCCTAGGGGCCTCAGTTGCCACTGTAGCCCTGACATCCTTAGGATCCAAGTCACTGTGGCACCCCTTCTCTTGGGATTGCAGCCACTGATATGTCACTGACATCCACTGACATGCACCTTCATCCCCAGGGCTGAGCTGCTGCTCGCCCTACTCCCTGGAGCCTGAGCCACTGCTGTGTCCCATCTCCCCAGGCCCAAGCGATTGGGGTGCATCCTAGAATCGGGCCCCAGCTCTGTGGGCAATCTGCACATGGCCGTGCCTCGTGAGGTGCACCCACACCATAGGACCCCCAGACGCACAGCAGTTCTGTAATCCCCTGAGTCCCAGACTTTGCTCAGCAGCTGTTCTGAGCATCTGTATCCTGAAGTTCAGCACTGCTGTGGCTGCCTGCAGACTGTGCCAGACCCAGAACCAAGAGAAATCTCCTCGGCCAGGACTTCTCCTGCAGGGAAAGGCTTTTCTAGGGCCTGAGACATAACAGTGCTGCACACTCTGTGGGCCTCAGGTGCCACTGTGCCTCGACATCCTTAAGACCCAAGTCACAGTGGCACCCCTCTTCCTAGGGCTGGAGCCACTGACATGACACTGAGATGCCACTGACATGCACCATAATCCCCAGCTGCTCCTTGCCCTACCTCTTGGGGCCTGAACCACTGCCACACCCCACCTTCCCAGGCCCAAGCTATTGTGCCCTAAGAGGACACTAGCAGCTTTTGTCACCAAAGATCCCAACAGCCCTTGCTGCCACCACCACCCCTTCAAACACTCGCAGCCTTGGTCACCAAGGATGTACCCAGTCTTTACCTCCTATAACCTCAGCTGATGGAGGTAAATAGAGGCTACACTACTGCATTCCTTGGAGCCAGAGCTGCCACACCCCACCCGACTAGCACCCTCAGGCTTACCTGCAGGTGAAAGTCTTTCCTCATCAAAGCTATTCTGTCGCGTTTGGAAGCAGTGGCTGCTTCTTCAAGTGCTCAGATGTCAACATAAAGCTGAAAAGCATGGAAAAGCAAGGAAACATGACACCATCAAAAGAACAAACGATTCTCCAGTAACTGATTCCAAAGAAATAAAGATCTATGAATTATCTGGAAAGAAACTCAAAAGTATTATTTCAAGGAAGCTTAGTAAGATATAGGAGAACACAGACAACTCAATGACATCAGGAAAACGGTATGTAAACTAAACAAGAAATTCAACAAAGAGATAGAAACCATAAAAAAAGAACCAAACAAATTCTGGGGCTGGAAAATACAATGAATAAAATGAAAAATGTAAGAGAGAGTTTCGACCGTTCAACAGAGCAGAAGAAAGAATCTGTGAACATGAAGATGAACGTGAAGTTGTGTCTTTTGAAATTATCCAGTCAGAGGTGAAAAAGAAAATGAAAAAAAAAAAAAAAAGAGTAAAGAAAGTTGGCTGGGTGTAGTGGCACACACCTATAATCCCAGCCCTTTGGGAGGCCAAGGTGTGGGGAAAACTCAAGACTAGCCTGGCCAACATGGTGAAACTCCATCTCTACCAAAAACTGTAAAAATTAGCCAGACATGATGGCACACCCTGCAGTCCCAGCTACTCGGGAGGCTGAGGTGGGAGAATCGCTTGAACAAGGAGGGGAGGAGGAGGAGGAAGAGGAAGTTGCAATGAGCCCAGATTGTGTCACTGTACTCCAGCTTGGACAACAGAGCAAGACCCTGTCAAAAAAAAAAAAAAAAAAGAAAGAAAGAAAGAATAAAGAAAGCCTATGGGACTTATGGGACACCATTAAATGACCTAATATATGCATTATTGGACTCTCAGAAAACAGGGAGAAAGAAACAGAAAACTTATTTTAAAAAATAATTGCTGCAAACTTCCCAAATCTTGGGAGAGATATGGACTCAACTCATGAAGCTTAAAAGTCCCAAAATAAGTTAAACCCAAAGAAATTTTCACCAAGACACATTAAAATCAAATTATTGAGTCAAAGACAAAGGATTTTGTAAGCTGCAATGGAGAAGTGACGTGTGTTAGTCTGTTTGTGTTGTTAGAAAGGAATGATTGACGCAGGGTTATTTTCTTAAAAAACAGGTTTATTTGGCTCACAGTTCTGCAGGCTGTGTAAGAAGCTTGGCACCAACATCTGTTTCCGGTGAGGGGCTCAAGCTGCTTCCACTCCTGGTGGGTAGCAAAGAGGAGCCAGCATGTGTAGCTACCACATGGTGAGAGAGAGGAGAGGGAGGTCCATACTCTTTTTAAACAACCCATTTTCATGAGAACCAATAGAGCAAGACCTCATTAATTAGCATGAGGACAACTCCAGGCCATTTATAAGAAATCCACCTCCATGATCCAAACAGCTCCCATTAGGCCACATCTCCAACACTGAAAGCCAAATTTCCACATAACAATTGTGGGTGGGTGAGTGAGACAAACCAAACTACAGCACCTACCTTACAAGAAACACTAAAGGGAGTTCTTCATTGGAAACAAAAATACTAATTACTAATATGAAACGTGTGAAAATATAAAATTCACCAGTAAAGGTCAATATATAGTCAAATTCAAATACTCCAAAATCTCTTTTTGGATTTTGTAAATCTCTTTTAATTCTAGCATAAAGGTTAAAGACAAAAATATTAAAGGTAACTATAGCTATAATATTTCTTTAATGGATACTCTGTATAAAAATTTTGCACTGTGTAAATTGTGAACTCACAAAAACATATAAGGTAAGGAGGGAAGTGAAAGTGTAATTGTTGTATGTTATTGAAGATAAGGTATTATCAGTTCCACATAGATCTGCATAATTATAAGATGTTTTCTGTAAGACTCACAGTAGCCACAAAGCAAAAACCTACAGGAGATATTCAATGGACAGAGAAAGATAACAGCATACCACTACAAAAAATTATTTAATCACAAAGGAAGAAGCAAGAGAAGAACAAAGGAAAAAGGAAATACCAGTCAGTAAACAATTAACAAGAGGCAATAGTAAGTTCTTACCTATTACTAATTACTTTAAATGTAAATGGATTAAATTTTCTCATCAAAAGACATTCAGTGGCTGAATAAATAAAAATATAAGATCTAATTATATGCTGCCTACAAGAAACTCATGTTAGCTTTAAGAATATGCATAGGCTGGAAGTGAAGGGATGGGAAAAAAATCCCATGCAAATGGTAACCAAAGGAGAGATGAAGAAGGTCATTATACAATGATAAAAAAGTCACTTCATCAAGAAGCTATAACAACAGTAAATATTTATACAACAAATTTTGAAGCACTTAAACGTATAGAGTAAATGTCAAGAGAGCTGGAAGGAGAAATAAACAGCAATATAGTTATGGTAAGGGACTTTAATACACACTTTCAAAAATGGATAAATCATCCAGACAGAAAATAAATCAGGAAACAGTTGATTTGAACAACACTATAGACCAAATGGACCTAACACACATGTTCAGATTTTATCCGACCTACTAATTTTTGTATGCTAAATTTTTATAAAGTTGCTAATTCTGCAACTTTATTGAATTAGTTTTCTAGCCCTATCAGGTTTTGTTTTTTGCAAAGTCTTTAGGTTTTTCAATATACAAGATGATGTCACCTGCAAACAGAGACGATTTAACTTCTTCCTTTCTGATTTAGATGTTTTTATTTCTTTTATGACCTAATTGCTCTGGTGGGGACTTCAAGTGCTAAATTGAATAGAAGTGGCAAGAGTAGGCATCCTTGTCTTGTTATTTTGCAGAAAAATCTTTCAACTTTTCACTGTTAAGTATGATGTTAGCTGTAGGTTTCATATATGTGTGTGTTATCACACACACATGCACAAAATAGTAACTATATGAAGTGATGGATATGTTAAATGTGGCATCATTTTACAATGTATCTATATATCAAACATGGTGTTATACACCTTAAATATATACAATTTTTATTAGTCAATTATACTTCAACAAGGCTGAAAAAATAAAATTATCCCCAGATTTATACTTTGTGTAAATTCAAATATAGGGTCCATTTAAATTTATGTATTAACAATGTTGCCCATAAAAATGACACCACTGTACCTTCTTAAGAAAGAACATAGTTTGAGTATTCTTTTCCAGTCGAAACTGGATCCTCACTATCCTTTCACACTTTTTTACTTGATTTTCTGTATGATCTGCGCGAGGCATTGGTGTATCACTAGGGTGAGGGGCACACATAAAAACCACCCGGCGTACCTGATGCCCGAGGGTAGCCAACCATGTCACTGGCTCTGTGCCTGTCCCATCAGCATGGCTCAGCACAGCAGGACTCAAATCCAGCATGGCTTATGCCTCGGCTAAGACTTGTGTCATGGTTCTAATTATGGGCTTTTTTTTTAAGTACAAAGTGAATTGGGTAAACAAAAGGAAAAGGAACATATTTCCTAGGAGCATTCAGTTTCAAGGGAAAGATCATCTACTTTTCTTCTTAAAAAACTGCCAAGTAGGAATAGCCACCTTTTGATAGCTTTACACTTGGATCTTCTCACAGAAGTCCATGACTTTGCTGAGTAATATCCTGGGAGAACTGGAATTGGTGGGAGTCCCCATCAGAACAAACCCACAGGCTGGTATGACATCAAGATCTCTGGCAAGCTGCCCCAAGCCTACGTTTCCGTGGTCCCCCTGGCCAGTCCTTTCTTCCCACTCAAAGCCAGCTACAGGGTGCTGCATGTCTGTCCTCACCATGTAACATCATGTTTTCTGGTCTTTGTTCCTGGTGTTCCTGCTGCCATGTCTAGAGGGCTTCTGGTGATCCTCTGAGGCCATCTCCATCTCTTGGCTCCCTCTGCATACTGCCCCTTGGCTTCCTGCTGGGTCAAAGGCCCTCCTGTGTGATATGGGGCTTTCTAAACATGCCCCTGGCTGTGCCCCAACCTGACCAAAGCTCTTGGAGGACTTTCTTGCTTATCTTGCATTATTGACAAAGAGTTCCACATGCATGTGCTCCAGATACTGTGCAAACACTGGGAGGCACAGAAATATCTGAGGCTCACTTATGTTGCTAACTCTTGACAGCATTTTCTAGTCTGGTCTGGAAAGTTCCATCTATAAGAGGAGTGCATGTATTGCTCAGTGGTGGGTCATCTTCTGGTCAGGAGTCACACAGTACCAGGGGAATAATCTTGATGAAAAATGTGGGAAGTAGAGAAACTCCTTTTTAAAATTTCCTTTCTTGTTAAAGAATAAGTGTGCTAATAACTGTTTGCTAAGCCCAATCCTATGTAGCTGTTAGACGTGCCATGCTTACAGGCATGTAGTACACTCTATGTCCTTGCACTTTGACCAAGGTATCTGTACTGGACGTGCTCACAGACATGTCCCAGCTCTCCATTGCTTTTACCTGTTTAGAAAAGTTTTAAGTTGTTAGCCAATTGGTTTTTAGTTTAGATTGTGAGGTCTGATTCCAGCCAGCAGAGATCAGATACAGCAGTAAGGATGACTCTAAATGTGTAAGGGATAAATATGTCTGTTTTCCTTTGTTCATTGTACTCTCAAGGCAAGATGACTAGTGGGAGAACCCTTCCTGCAGTCCAGGAAGTGAAAATTGTGTTGCTGAAAGATCCTTTGTCTCAGTGCTAATTTTTCGTTACAGCACTGAGCATCTGTTTCCAACAAAAAGAAAGAGTGGAAGATATTGGCTAGAAAAAAGTGTGTGATTTTCCATAACTCACAAGGCTTTATGCCCAGGAATGCCATTGGGTTGCCCACAGCACATACACCTGGATAATCCACAGCAGGGAGAGGATGCTCCTGTCTCAGTGGGGAACAGTGGAATGAGCACCAGAGACTGGCTTGGCTGTTGAGTGACTGTATGACCTTGAGAAAGCCCTGCAGCCTTTCTTGGTCTCAGTCCCCCCATCTGTTAAGTGAGGGTAAAAGATGTGAGGATCTTCAAGGTCCCTTCTTGCTATAATGTTTGTGATTGCTGTTGCTTAGGATTTTAGTAAGTAATCATGGGAGCATTGAAAGCACTTTAGTCTTGAGAGCTGTACACAGTGCTCCAACATCCCAAAGTGCTCTAAAAATTTCCACTCTTTGGATCTGGACCAAACCCCCAAATATTCTATAACCTGCTCTTCAAAGTGTGGTCTGAGGTCCAGCAGCATCACTGGGAACTTCTCGGAAATGCAGAATCTTGGTCTCACCCGGACATCCTGCATCAGAAGCTGCAGTTAACCACACCCCAGGTGGTTCGCGTGCTGCTAACCCCCGAGGAAGGTCACAGAGGAGAAATTTCTTCCCTATCACTTGTCTGTACATCTTTGATCTTTGCTGCTGCTGTTGCTGTGGCTTGAGTCCAAAGCTGGATTTGGATCAGAATGATCATGATGAACTTCAGCCTACATGAGAGAGAGGCCTCCTTTGCAGGTGTTTGTTCACGGGAAGTCACAGGAGAAGTGAGCATGGAGGGCAGTCTAAGGGAGAAGGAAAGGGAGTGAGATGTCCCAACAAACACTGTACAATTGCCAGTGTGTATTAGTGTGTGTGTGTGAGTCTGCATGTGGGTGTGTGACAGTACACTTGTGCAAGTGTGTCTGAGTATGTGCATGTATGAGTGTATGTGTGAATGCATCTGACCATGTGTATTTGAGGGTGTGCATGTATGAGTGCAGGCATGTGTGAGTGTGTATGATTGCATGCACATGTGAATATTATGAGTGTGACTATGTAAATGTGCATGTGTGAACATGACTGTGTGAGTGTGTGAGAGCATGTGTGTGCACTTGTGAGTGCAAGCATGTGAGTGTACATTGTGTGAGTGTAAGTGAATATATGTATGCTGTGTGTACACACGAGTGTAAATATGTGGGTGCATGTCATGAGTGTGAGCACATGTGAATGTAAGCATGTGTGTGTATGTGTATGTGATTGTGTGAGTGTATAAGTTTGTGTGTGCTAATATGTGTGAGAATTTGTGTGGTATAGCTGTATGTGTTAGTGTGAGATTGAGTGTGTGTGCATATGTTCATATGTGTGTTATTGTGAATGTGCATGTATGACTGTGTGCGTGTATGCATGAGTATTTGTGTGTGCATATGTAAATGTGTGTGAGTGCATGTGTGTGCATGAGTGTGAACATGAATGTGTGTGTATGTGAATGTGACTGTGTATATCCATGTGAATGCATGTTCATGTAAGTGTTCACGTTTGTAAGTGTGCATGTGTATGTATGTGTGAGCCTGTGTGCATTTGTGTGCATGTGTGTATGCATGTTAATATGTGAGTGTGCATGTGTAACTGTGTGCAAATGTGTGCACATGAGTGTGCATGTGTGTTCATGTGTGTGTGAGCATGCATGTGTATTGTGTGAACCTGTGTGCCTTTATATGCATGTGAATATGTGAGTGTGCATGTGTAACTGGATGCAAATGTGTGCACATGTGTGAGCGTGCACATGTGTGGGTGTGTGTACATGTGTGAGCATGCATATGTGAGTGTGTGTGTGAGTGGCAGGGGCATAAGGGTGTGGCAATGGAACGAGTACTAATGAGTAGTTACCATGTGTTGAGAATCACTGCCAGCTGGCCGCCAAGCCAGGCACTTAACACGAATCATTTTCTTATTTCTTTTTCCCAGTCAGTGGAGTGGCTGTGTGGGTTAGTGGAAGATACTGGATTTTGCCCTGGGCCAGTCACTTAGCCACTCTGCCCAAATTTCCCCCATACTAGTAGCAGATTGTTCTTGTGAGGATTAAATGAATTAATTCATGAAAACCCCTTAGCTGAGAGCCTCGCATTTTAAGTAAGTCCTCAATAGGTGCTGTAATTATTCAGTTCTTAAGGAAACCCTGAAGTGGTTATTGTTACCTTTATTTCATAGTTGAGGAAAACGAGGCTCAGAGAGAGTAAGGTACTTTACCCAAAGCCACACAGCTAGGATGAGGAGGAGTGGGGATTTGAACTCAGTCTCTGTGACTGTAAAGCTGTAGTCCTTCCATGCTTCTCTGTGGAGGTCTGTCTCTGCAACTGCATCTGTATCTTCATCTGTATCTGTAATCTCTGTATCTGTGTCTGTAACTGTATCTGTATCAGTATTTGCATTTATCTGTATCTGCATCTGTATCTGTATATATCTCTGTCTCTGTATCTATAATTGTATCTGGATCTGCATCTACATATGTATCTGTATCTATCTCTGTATCTGCATCTATATCTATATGAGTGTCTATGTCTGCATCTGTATCTGTCTCTGTATCTGCATCTATTTCTGTATCTGTATCTATCTCTGTATCTGTATCTGTATCTGCATCTGTATCTGTATCTATCTCTGTATCTGTATCTGTATATATCTCTGAGTCTGTATCTGTAATTGTATCTGGATTTGCATCTGCATATGTATCTGTATCTATCTCTGTATCTGCATCCATATCTATATGAGTATCTATGTCTGCATCCGTCTCTGTTTCTGCATCTGTATTTGCATCTATCTCTGTATCCGTATCTATCTCTGTATCTGCATCTGTATCTATTTCTGTATCTGTACTTATCTCTGTATCTGCATCTGTATCTATCACTGTATCTGTATATGTCTGCTGCTGTATCTATCTCTGTATCTGCATCTGCATTTGCATCTATCTCCGTATCTGTATCTCTCTGTATTTGCATCTATTTCTGCATCTGTATCTATGTCTGCACCTGTATCTATCTCTGTATCTGCATCTGTATCTATTTCTGTATCTGCATCTATCTCTGTATCTGTATCTGCATCTGTATCTGTATCTATCTCTGTATCTGCATCTGTATCTATCTCTGTATCTGTATATGTCTGCAGCTGTATCTATCTCTGTATCTGCATCTGTATTTGCATTTATCTCTGTATCTGCATCTGTATCTATCTCTGTATCTGTATATGTCTGCAGCTGTACCTATCTCTGTATCTGCATCTGTATTTGCATCTATCTCTGTATCTGTATCTGTCTCTGTATCTATCTCTGCATCCGTATCTATGTCTGCACCTGTATCTGTATCTGCATTTGCATCTATCTCTGTATCTGTATCTCTCTGTATTTGCATCTGTTTCTGCATCTGTATCTATGTCTGCACCTGTATCTATCTCTATATCTGCATCTGTATCTATTTCTGTATCTGCATCTGTATCTGTATCTATCTCTGTATCTGTACATGTCTGCAGCTGTATCTATCTCTATATCTACATCTGTATTTGCATCTATCTCTGTATCTGTATCTATCTCTGTATCTGCATCTGTATCTATGTATCTATGTCTGCATCTGCATTTGCATCTATCTCTGTATCTGTATCTCTCTGTATCTGCATCTATTTCTGCATCTGTATCTATGTCTGCATCTGTATCTATCTCTATCTGCATCATCTGTATTTGCATTTATCTATGTATCAATATCTGTCTGTATCTGCATCTGCATTTGCATCTATCTCTGTATCTGTATCTCTCTGTATCTGCATCTATCTCTGTATCTGTATCTATGTCTGCATCTGTATCTATCTCTATCTGCATCATCTGTATTTGCATTTATCTATGTATCAATATCTATCTGTATCTGCATTTGTATTTGCGTCTATTTCTATATCCATATCTATCACCGTATTTGCAACTGTATCCCAGCTTCTCTTCCTAAGCATCCAGCAGCAGAATCATCTGCTCGTCCTTGTCACTGTCTCCCTGAAACTTGGCCACCCTTGGCTCTCATAGGGATGATGTCCTTGTTGCTGATTCTGTGTGGGTCTCTTCTTCTTTCCCTGCCTCCGTTTCCTCAAGGGTTAACTAGGCAGAATCACAGGGATGGTCCCTGGGTCGTCAAATGGCAACAGGGCATCAACAGCAAAGCAACGTCGGATGAATAATGCTGAGCCCATGCTGAAGAATGTCATCAGGCTTTCAGGTGTCTCCTCTATGTACTGGGAAAATGTCTGGCTCCAGGAGCACTGATGCTTTGAAGGCTTCTATTTTTAGGCAGCCCACTGCCTGTGAGGTCTAAAACCATCAGTGCTGAGCTCCTGGCCATCTGAGACCCCAAGTGTCCTGGGCAGTGACTTCTGCATGGGAGATCCGGACACAGCTGTACCTGGGAGTTAGGGCTCCTGTGGTCCAAATGAATGAGGAGAATTCAGATGGAGGAGAGAGCGTATTTTGAATGACCTCATCCCGCTACCAACCTTTAGCCTCCAAAGAGAAGCTGACGTCTGCTCATATTTGCAATCATTTTTCCTCTTTCTTACAAAACGGCCTCTTCTGCTGGGAGAGCATTTGGCAGGCAGCCCGCTGTGGGCTTGCCAAGTCAGGTTTCATCACTGAGAGCGTTTCTCAGTGCCCAGCAAGGGGGCAGTGAGGGAGTGGCCCCTGGCGAGTGCCTCCCTGGGGTGATTCCAGTGGACCCTGGGTGGCTCTTGAGGTGCCTCCTCCAGTCCTCATGCTGGGAGAGGAGCTATGTCAGAGATGAGGGCACCTGGTGCAGCTCTGCAAATACCCCGCAGAAGCAGCAAAGAGCTGGCCTTCGTCCAGTCATGGAAAGGGCTCTCAGGGAGATCACTACCAGGCTTGTCTCTGTAGATAAGCGAAAATCGTGGTCATGCCCACTGAGCAGATATACTTTGGCACGGAATGGGGAGGGAGGTAGGGCAGGGACGGGAACAGGAAAAGCGCCAGGGCCAGCACCAGGGCGGCACGGCAGAGCTCTGGTGCTCAGGAGACTGCAGAGGTCCGGGTCCTCTGTCCAGGAGGGGTGACGTAGAGGTGCGCGCTGAAATGGTGGCATTGCACAGGAGTCAGGCAGCTTTGCAAGGTCATAACGACAGTTGCAAGTGGCTGCTGACAGGAATTACAGTGGAATTCACACTCTGAGTAATAGTTCCAATTTTGTAAGTGCATTTCTCCTGCAGGCTGGCTCCCTCTGCATGCCCTATAAATAGTGAGTTGTTAAACATGTCACTCTGCTCTGTTGCACAGTTCCCTGCTGCCGACACTGGCCTGCGGTGAAGTAGGGTCAGCCACACATCTTCCTGGAGCTGCCCGGTATCAGAATTCCCTCTCCTGTCTTCTCTGTCACTGTCACCACAGTGATGACATCGTCACAGTCATCTTTCTTTTTATTGGAGCCACAGTCCTTCCCATTCCAGGCAAGGGAAACTTCCCCAGATCTCTTCTTTACTCCACCCCAACTTGGGCACCCATCACCCACTTCAGCCTACACACTGAAGTTCAGGTGTTCTCACAGACAATGATCAATTAACCTCAGGGGCTTGCAGACTTCAGCACATATGTACTGAATGTTGACTAGTTAAGATAGGGGGCTGATTAACAAGGGTGCATTATTCTCACATAGTTGCAATTGTATATGTTTCATCTTTATTTAGAATCCCTTTGGGAAAAAAATCCACCATGACCATATGTAGAATGTTGAAAGCTTTGGGTTATGTTTTTTGTTTTTGTTATTTATTTATTTTTTTTGAAACAGATTCTTGCTCTGTCACCAGGCTGGAGTACAGTGGTGCAATCTCGGCTCACTGTAACTTCCGCCTCCTGGGTTCAAGCTATTCTTCCGCCTCAGCCTCCTGAGTAGCTGGGATCACAGGCGCATGCCACCACGCCCAGCTGATTTTTTTGTATTTTTAGTAGAGACGGGGTTTCACCATGTTGGCCAGGGTGGTCTCGATCTCTTGACCTCGTGATCCACCCGCCTCCGCCTCCCAAAGTGCTGGGATTACAGACATGAGCCGCTGTGCCTGGCCTGGGTCACATTTTTATTTAGCAAAAAGAATAGAGAACATTCTTATCCAGTCACCTGTCATAAGAGCGAGAAAACATGCCCCACCCTGCCGCGGCTCCATTTCAGCAGTATTGATTTTATCACTCATACTTTATAAATGAGAATGCTATTCTTGAAGAATGCAAACATTTGCTTTGTTGTTCTGTTGTCTCAGCCCAGCATAAACCTCTCACTCTTGATATATGCCCATCGATTATTATTCTTGTCATTATTTCACAACAGGAGGCATTTTCATGATGATTTACAGCGTTGCATATTGTTGGATCATAAACTTCTGTTTGCAATTAAAAAAAAGTTAAATGCAAACTTCAACTTGAAAATGACTCTTAGGTTTAGCGTGGTGATACAATGCACAGGGTGCTTGCTGCCTGCCCTTCTAGAGGCCATCAGAGACCTGCATGCTTCCTGGCAGATGGGGACTATTTTCTCCGCTCCCCAGGGCTGAGCCTGACTTTGGAGGGCTTTGCCTTATCTGCTGTCTGGACAGTCCTCAGGGCTCACAGGCGATCCTTCCTGAACAAGCTGCCTGGGGAAGCTCTCTGGGGCCTCTGGTGGCTGCACCCTGGGAGGCCAGCCCTGGTGAGCTGTCGGGGCATGGCTTTCCCCAGTTCGGCTAACAGGAGCTCTTCATGTTATGGCCTTCCATCCTCTGATGGCTCTGCAGAAGTCCTCACACTCAGGAGACACAAGAAAACCCATGGGGAAATGAGCTACGGTCCCAGACCAGCCTGCTTGAATTCCAGCTCAGATACATCTATTTCCACATGTAAAACTGTATTCCCAGCAAGAAGCTCCCAGGGTCACTCCAACAAGTGCAGGAGACCACTCAGGAGCCCCCTTGGTCAGGGCGGCCCAGCAGACAGGAGGTGCTTGCAGGCTGCGCTCCCGGCGTGTGGCAGCTGCTGGTAGATTGTCCTCCATCCCTCTCAGAACCTTGGACCTCTCTGCCACCCCTCGCCTGCTCCACCCACAGAGGCCTGCCCCTGGGGGGCTTGCTGACCTCCGGGCTGGGGTGCTGGGCCCACCTTCCGAGTGCCGCCTCCCTCACGCCCAGAGTCACTTCGTTTTCTGACACTGTTGCTCCTTCCAATACCTTCATCACTGGCTTGACTTTTGTACCCTGGGGCTTTGTGGGGAGAGGATGTAATTTCCCAAAGCCTTTCAGAGTAAACAACTCAAAATAGATCAAGGTCCATCCTTCACTTTTTATCTGTATCCAGAACTGTCATGGTCCCTGGACCAAGGTCCATCCTTCGCTTTTTATCCTTATCCAGAACTCCTTCAGCTTGGAGGGGACCTGCTCGGCAAAAACTCCTGGCAGCACTGCCCTGAGAGCGCAGCTGGCAGTCCCGTCTGGCCTGAGCTGCATTTCTGTGCCCCAAGCCGGTGTACACGTTTCAGTGGCACCTCCTCTGCTCTCTGCACGGCTGCGCCCTTGGGTGTCCAGAGCTGCCTGTCATCCTGAGACAGGATCTGGTCCTGTTCACCGGCCCCTGGGAAAACCATAAACACAGGTCATCCCAGGGGCTTGCAGACTTCATAACGACCCAGCGGAGGGGGCTCCCAGGCTCACTAGCTGCACCTGTGCTCTCCCTCCATCGGTGTCCCCACAGCGCAGCCCTGACTGCGTGCTCGACCCCAGGCACCCACCAAGGATTTGTGGGGAAACAAGTATAGCTCCTTTCTAAGAGCAATTCTGTGCTGCGAATTCCCTGACACTCCCCGGGTCTGCTGTGTGTGCAGTGGCCACTCTGTCTCCTCGCAGAACGGGTGGACATCCTAGTTCAGGCCCAAGCCCCTCTCATGCTTGTGGCTGTGTTTCCTTGCGTGTGTGGCAGAAGGGTGCATTTCACACAGGTGGGCACGAATGTGAACCTACGATCTGACGCATTTACAGAAGTGTCCGCTTTCTTCAGAAGCTGTCTCCTGTGGGATCTGATCTCAGGAACGGAGGTCTCTTGGTTGTGTGGCTTCGGGTCCCTTCACTGCGTCTTCCTTCCTTCTTCCTTCCTGACCCTGAGGCAGCCGCCTGCCTTCGATAAGCGTCATTCTCTGGTGTAGCCTTCCCTCACCGCGTTGCCAGTCTCTCTCCTTTCTCTTCTGTTCAGTTCCAGCTTATGCACCCCCTCTTCAGGAAGGCCTTCTGAATGATCTCCCATTACGCTAGCCGTCTATTTATTAGGATGGAGATTAAGATGCTGCCATGGAAACCTTCACTTGTGGCTGCTTAAGTAAAAACAGAAGTTACCTCTCTTACACATCACGCTCCAGAGACTCTGTTCCTTCCGGACATGCAGGGTCCGAGGATCTCCAACGTGTGGCCTCTGTTCTGGGTCCAATGCTCATTCATAACAATTTCCTGGCCATAAGGGCAGGGCAAGAGAAGAAGGGGGAAAAAAGCCAGAACAAAACAAGACAAAAACAACAACAGTGGCCTATTAAGTTAGTGATACAGAGGCTGCCATTTTGCTTCCTCTCAGGGCCCATGGTGCAGGTTGCATGACCAAACCTAGCTACCTGGAGGCTGGGAATGCAGTCTCTGCTTAGGCAGCCATGTCCTCAGCTAAGACTGGAGGTCATGTAGGAGAGCCTGTCATTAAAAGGAAAGGGAGGTGGATATTGCGGACCATACACAGCCCCTGCTGCACAACTGTGAGTGGTTCCTGCTCAATATACTATCAGAAAGAGGGGAGAGCATGAGAACATGTCCCATGGTTCCAGGCTGCACCATTAGGCTTTCTTCTGTCTCCAAAGAAAAACTGGCGCCACTGTGCCTTCTCCAGGACAGGCTAACCGGGTGATAGGCCTTGCCAGGTCTCCTTCTCCTGGGGTGGGTGGGAGCTCCTCCCCTTGGGTGGCCTTGTCCGCGGTACGGCTCCCTGGTTGCCCACGGCCCAGAGGAGGTGCAGCTGGTGCTCCCTTGGAGCTTGTTACAGGTGCTTGGAAGCGGCTGACTGTGCTAGATCCCAGCAAGCGTCCTGAGCTGGGTGCCAGCCAGGCCTTGGCTGCCTTCTGCTCCAGACTCCTCCCCATGGGTCCCTCCTCATCACTGTCCCCTTCCCCATTCTCCCTCTGGGACCTGTCATGGCCCTGTGACCGAATGTCCCTACAGCCCTGGTGGGACCTGTTCACCTATCCAGCTCCCTGGGCCGTCTGCCTTAGGTCATCGCCATTCTAAGAATGCCAGCATATTTCAATAAACAGAAACTCTCATGTGCCCTGGGGAGGCTGCTACGCCTGCCTTGGGTCCAGCCTCACTGATAGCAGAGCCTAAGATGAGGGTTTGGGGAACATATTCACGGGGGAAGTGACCTCAGAAATCAGGAGCAAGGGTGGAGGAGCATGAGATTTGGAAGGGAGAGCTGGGGAGGCCACTAGGGTTCTTTCTGAAGGCAGTCGGGGCTCTGCTTGGAGAAATTAGGAATGATTCCCAGAAAAGCCCCCAGGAGGAAGGGAGGCAGGGGCACTGACCCCCAGCTACCCTCCTCTTTAGGTAGAGGGGAAGCCCCAGGCGTTCATTTCCTCTCATTTTCGTGAGTGGCTTGCTTCAGGCAAAAGAGCAGTGAGGACCTGGAGAAGGGTGAGCCGCCCGGCGCTGTCCAGCACAGTCTCATGGAATTGGAGGTGCCTAGCATGACTTACTGTAGTTATTAAGCAGAATGTGACTCTTTTAATGAGAGAAGTTGGCGTTTAGAAGTTGCCAATCTGTTTGCCAGTCTCCTGCAGCATCAGATCCTGCTGGGAGCCCAGTGAAGGGGAATGCAGGAGCGCGCCCGTAGCGGGCAGGTCACAGCGGGTGGCAGGTGGCGAGATGGTTCTGAAGATGTCTGCAGGACCTGACGTGAATGGAAGCTGGTCCAGGCGGCAGAGTTCGGAAAGCACAGCCTCTGACGGAAGGGGAGACTGGGCGTGGCTGCACCAGGTGGGGCAGATCTGAGCCGCAGGTGTGGCTGCAGGTGTGTGGGAGCGGTGGGTGGAAACAGGGAGGAATTGCCAGCCTGTCTTGGGGATGTTCATGGCTCTTCCCCTAGCCTGTGAGTCTGCCTCCCATCCCCAGCCCACTGCCAGCCCCGTGTAGAATGCAGGTGGCAGGTTTGCAGGAACAGGATTTTTACCACAGACATGGATGGGATTCCTGTGGAACATCAGGATGCCTTTCCCAGCCTGGCATTTTTGGAGCCGCAGTTTAATGGCGAGCTCCTTGTGTGTCAGTCACTAAGTGCTGCGCTTGCACATAGAATACCTGGTGAACCAACAATCCTGTTTTGGGGACAAACAGCAGGAAAACAGGTCTGTGTCCAGGTAAAACCCCCTTTGACTTCCTAGAAGTCCACCTAGTTCTGTCTTAAGTATCAAATGACATAGAATCATAGAATCTTTAATACATGAAGAAGACCCACCAGCAGCACAAAAGAGGAAGACTGGATAAATAAGGATAACTACCCCAGGTAGAAAAGAAACAGTTCTGGGAACATAAATTAACTTCAAAATGAAACATTTTGAAGTATTCTTCAAACAGGTACTATATTTAAAAACAAGAACAGATATTATGAAACCCTGAGAAAGAATATTCAGAAATAAAAACAAAAGGATTGTAAAAGAAATGGAAGAGGAGTTGGGAGGTAAGTTAGGAAATTTCCAGAACACAGAGCAAAATAGGAAATACAAGAAAAATGACAAAAAACATAAAAGTTCAATTCAGGATATTAAAAAAAATCAGACTAAAATATTTATTGAGAGAACAGAGAAAAAAATGGACAAGAAAATCATCAAATAAGTAATATATGAAAATTTCAGGACCTGAAAAGAGACACAAATTTTCAAAATAACAGGAACTCAGTGAGTGTCCAGCATAATAAATGAAAAATAACCTGCATATCTTGATGAAATTTTAGAAAACTAAAGATAAAGAAAAACATAAAGGAGCTTGCAAGGAGGGAAAATCAGGACATCCACAAAGGGGTGAAATTCAGATTAGAGCCAGTGCTGTCATAAGCAGCCACATCAAGGTAAGTATGATTCAGCACAAGAGCAAGGTGAATGCATTTTGGTTCTGATAGACCTTTGCTGAAAATGCTACCTGAGGATACATTCCAGAAAGTCAACAAATACAAGGAAAGACAAACAAGAAATAGAGGCACTACCCTGGGAGTCCAGTGAAAATGCCTTCCAGAATGTTGTTATGCTGCACCCTCGGAAAGCAACTGAGCCAGTCAGTGCCAGAAGTCAGTGGGTGCTAAGAGGACCTCGTAAAACAAAACTGGATTATGTCATAGATTGAAAAAGGAGCTGGGAGACAGTAGTGGCATGTGGAAGCAGAAATGCTTCTTCTTTAAATAGGAAGTAACAGATCATCTGCCTGAAAGTAGCTTAATCCACGAGTGCATTTATTGTTTACTTAACGGAACTCCAAAGACGGATCGTCTCTGAGTTGGCTCAGAAGCTCAAAGGCGTCATCGAGGACCTGGCTACCTCCACTGCATTGTTCTGCCACTCCTAGCACGAGGACCTTTTGTTCTCCAGCTTGTCACCTCGTGACGAGGAGGTGGCTCTCCTATTTCCAGGCACAGTGTACCCACAGTGCATTCAAAGGCCAGAAAGGAGCAATGAGGATGGGTGAAGGTCTTTCCTCTTGTTGTGAAGGAAAGACTTCCAGAACTTTCTGGCAGACCTTTTATTATATCTGTTTGGCTACAGACCTTTTCTTATGGCTGTTTGGTGCACAGGTGGGTCCTATGTGCACCTCTGGCTGCAAGATGGGTTGGGAAGGGGTGTGTTTGACAAAATGAAGCAGAATGGTCATGAATGGCTTCAGCTTAAACTAAATGGGTGACAAGATCCCACCCCAGGACTTCTTGTTCAACTGGCATGGAGTGACACTTGGGCATGTGTGGTTGTAGAAAGTTTCCTGGGTGATGCCAATTGCCAGATGTGAGACCCACTGACTGGACTATGTGTGACTTCTGAGGCTGGCATATTGTCCCCTCAATGAGTCAAGTTCTGTTTAGTGAGGAGGAAGAGGAAGGGCATACCAGCAGGGCAGGACGAATAATAATGTCTAGGAAACGCCCCAAAACAGTGCACAAAAAGCTGTGTTCCAGACAGGAAGAAGGTACCGAGAAACTGGTGGGGCAGGAGAAGAGGAAATCCATTCAACCCCTATGCTGGGAACCGTCTCCCTTGAGTGTCAGATCTTAACACTGGACATATAGAGAATAAAATTTTACTGTGCTACTTGGCCCTGGAAGGAACAGTTTTATACAGTCATAATCACAGAAATGCATTCATTCTTTAAAAAAATTATTTTTCTTTTAGACTCAACCCAGGAATAAAGCCCAGAAGACTTGATTATGGTTCAAGATAGAATGCCGTTGTTACTATTCCTGACAATGAAAAGATAAGGTGATAATGATGGAAGTGGGGTAGGAGAAAGAGAACCAGGAGGGGGAGGAAGACGGCTTCACTGCCACCCTGATGTACCTGGTGGGAAGCCAAGAGATACCTTCAACGTCAGTGGAAGAAATGAAAAATAGCATCTACATTTGCCAAGGTAAGCAAAAGAAAAACAAAAAAATCATAACACAGCCGTCACCTATTGTTTAAGGGGTAGCAATAAGTGTGTAAGAGAGGAGATCTTCACTTTCCTAACCTGTAGTCAACAGCTAGTTTCTAAAGCAGAGACATAGGGCTTGTATCCAACAGGACAGACAAGGTTCTGCTGTGTAACAAACAATCCCAAAAGTCTTAGTTACAGAACCAGACTTATTTAGCAACACAGTGAAGTTTATTTCTAGCTCCTGTTAAGGGTGGGACAGTGACCCCAGGCCTGGGGGTGGTGGTAGGTGGTGGTGCCAGCCCTGGCAGTGGTTTCTGGTTTCAAGGGAGCCACAGGAAGCAGCTTTGGCTGCATTTAGAATCTGGGCTGCTCAAATACGAGGTTTGGGGCCTTGGCAGAAATCCAGGAACGGAGGGTATGACTTGTTCTCCCTTCTTCTACAGGACACCGTGGATTCTGTGGCATCTTGGCCGGCCATACCGCAGCCACCGACTGAGTTGGCTCTGGAAACTCTGCCTGGAGGGACAAATATGGCCTAAGAATGCTTTTTACATTTTTAAGTGGTTGAAAAAAATCAAATCAGGAATGATACTTTATCACGTGAAAATTAAGTGAAATTCAGATGTCAATGTCAACAAATAAAGTTTGATCGGAACACAGCTACGTTCATCCCTTTCCACGTTGGCTGTGTCAAAGGTGAATGGTCACGACAGGAACCACAAGTCCCAGAAATCCTAAAATACTCCCGTCTGCCCCTTTACAGAAAAAGTTTGCCTATCCTTGCCTGAGATGCACTTTAGAGGTTAGAATCTGCTCTGAGGTGCCATTCACACCTGGATTCACTCATTCATTCATTCTTGCACTTAGCAATGTTTAATTAGCACTTACCTGGCTAGGACATATGCCCCCTAGGGCTGCTGAGGATCTGAAGATCAGAAAGGTGTGTTTCCCATCCTCAAGGACGGCGAGTACAAGTCACATTCAAGCACCACTCTTCTGACCAAAGTCAGGGGCTCTTGCGACATTTTCCCCACGGCAAGAGGGTCCCGTGGCTGCCCGTTTCCATCTGTAGAGTAAATTCAGTTTGATATCAGGCCTTTCTCATTTTTCAAAGATGGGCACTAGCCCTGGGGTGAAGTGGAGCAGAGGTTCCTCTGAAGGTCTCAGGAGCCCAGAGTTTGCTGCGTGGGCTGTCCCTCGAGGGTCCCAGTCTGCCTGTCACCTCCCTAGGGAGCTCCTGAACTCATGAAATAAGGCCAGCAAAGTCAACCTGAGGGCCCCAGGCTCTCTTCACTGCGCAGGCATGACCTGGTTGATAAGTATTACACGGGGTTGATCATGCACAGCCGGGGAGACAGGCCTCCATTGTCGGGTCCATGGCCTTGTATTAATTAACTCCGATTTTGCAGGAATGGCCGTGCACCCGCACACCCTGAGGGCTGCGATCTTATCGGGATTGGGTGAGCTCACAGGCTCGTGGCAGGGACGCGGGAACGGGGAGCGCAGGCCTCCGGCGGTTCTCGGGCCGGAGCTGCCACACTCCTCCGGGGAGGCGGTTTCGCAGTCTCCACGTCCACCCCACTGGTGGTGCTCCTCACACACAGGACAGGGGAGCCATGGGCTGGCGCCAACCTTCCCAAACGGGAGCATCTCCGGCGATTCTCCTTTCCTTATAAGAATGTTGAAGATCCTTAAAACATAATTTTAAAACTAATAGAAAATGTGCATTGGTTAAGCTTGTCTGCTCTTGGGCGGTGGTGGCGAAGGGGAGAGCAGTGTTTTCAGACGCGGACGGCATCGCTTTGTCCGAAGTTTCCTCCTGAGCGAGGCCTTCAGTGCCCTCCACAGGAGCCCGACCCTGACTTCCCAGGGGTGTCTGCCCAGCCTTTCTGACTCCACCCGCAGCTCCCGGTGGCTGTTCTGGGCACTCCCTCTGCCCCAAACACCCCAAACATGCTTCGTGTTTGGCACCCAGGGCTGGGCTCATCCTGTCCCTGGTCTGCAGTGCCATCTCCTCTCCTCCTCCATCTGGTCCTCCAGCCCAGGCACAAACGCCCCTCCTTCAGCTGCTGTCTGCAGCCTGCCTGCTGTGCCCTCCTGGGAGCTCCTGAAACACCAGGCAGCACCTGAGGACCAGCTCCCCTGACGGCCACGCATGGCCAGGATCTGCCTCCCTGGGTCTCTTCCCCTTTGCTGTAGGCAGTGGAGGCTGCCTGCCGGTGGGTCGGGGCACGGCCCCCAAACTCCTAAATCTGAGCTCTCACCTGCAGCCACTTCACCCAGTCATCTATCCTCTTAACAACCATTTGCCTTTCAGGACTTTCTGTCTGCTGTGTTCCTTGGCCCTGTGTTAGTCTGCCCGGGCCGCCGTAAGGAAAGTCCACAGACAGAAGCATCAGCAGCAGACGTGTCTTGTCTCCCAGTCCGCAGGCTGGAAGTCCCAGATGACGGCGTGCGCAGGCCTGGCCGCTCCGAGGCCTCTCTGCTTGGCGTGCTGATGGCGTCTCCTCCCTGTGTCCTCACACGGCCACCTCTGTGTGTGTGTCTGTGTCTTCTTATGAGGACCCTGGTCGGATGGATTTAAGGTCCAGCCAACTGCCTGGTTTTGACTCGATTCCCTTTTCAAGGGCCCTCTCTCAAATACGGTCACATTCTGAAGTTCTGGGGATAAGGAGTTCAAAATACACATTTTGGGGGAACACAGTACAGCACAAAACGCCCTAAAAAGGACAAAATTGAAACTGTTATGTAAAGAAACATTCTTGAAAATAAGAGAAAGGACTGGAGGCTTTTCAGAATGGATGGAAAGGCTGTCTGAGGCCAGCCAGTCTCAGGTGAATGAACCTCGCAGAGCCCGGCCGTGGCTCTCTGAGCTCAGCGGTGGGAAGCAGCAGGCAGGCCCAGAGATGGACGTCCTCGCCTCTGAGCGTGGATGACAGGCATCCCGGCTCTGCAGAACGCAGGCCTCTCGTTGTTCTTCTCACTCCATCGCATCCTTTTGCTGGGATGATGGCAGCTGCAGTACTGATGATACGTGGAGCCCTGTTCCTCCTGCTTCTCGCGTGTGGTAGATTTCTCAGGCCTTGAGGCCTCCTTGGAACTTCTCCTGCTGCCGGGGAGCACGGGCGCCGCCCCAGGGAGCGCATTCCTTCCAGCTCTCAGAGCCGCGGGTCCCTGCGAATCTCTCTTCACCATTTCTAGACAATTAGCCCGGCGTTCACGTTGCTGAATGGTAATTCCCCTGATTGGAATCCAAGAACGTTTTTGCCCAGGACTGTCACTGAGCCCCGAGGATGAGATTTTGAAGAGCAATCCCAGATATACTGTCCTCTCAGCTGGCAAGCACATCTATCAGCTTGGTGCAAGAGTCAATGCGGTTTTTGCCATTAAAAGTAACAGCAAAAACCGCAATTCCTTTTACGTCCACCTAATATTTCTATTTACAGCTTCACATTTTCTTAGTTCGGAGGATAATGTTATCTTTGTCCAAATTCAGCCTTCCTATTCATAACAAATGCGAACCCATGGCCATATCATGCCTCTGTTTCATGCTCAGATTGATGGCAGGATATAGCTTGAGCTATACGTGTGTTTTCTTTACTGATGAAACGTTCCATTTAGGGATGTTTAATACTATTTAGTTACCATGTGTCCACAGTGGCTGAAACATGTCCAGTAGTTTTTAGCCTCTTTTCTTGGTTGCCACCGTGCACACATGATCCATGAGAATTTTAGTCCAGTTTTTATAGAATAAAGTTTTTGGAGGTTGAAAAAGATGTTAAGATCATCTGCCCGCACAGCCTCATTGTGGAGTTAAAAAGACCTGAGGCCCAGAGAGCTTGGAGAGCTTAAGTTTCTCTGCCAGTTAGCAGCAGGATCCGCACTGGAACCCAGGGGCGCTTTCTCAGTGCGAGATTTCCTCTTCGCTGATACGGCCGCAGCTAAAACACAGGTTGGTGGGGTTCGCTGCTCTCCTACTTTGAGAGCTGTTCTGTGGACCTGGGCCGCCGTCCAAGGCTGAGTGATGTGAGATAGTGCCTTGAAAGTGAACTGTTTGCATGACCTGATTTCCATCAGTCTGGTCATGGCAGTGGCGAATCACAGCGCCTCAGTTTCCATTAGTTAACTCCAAGTAACTCTCTGGCAATTACCCGCTGCCCGTGCTAGTATTGGTCGTGGCATCTCATGTGTGCACAGGGCTGGAACTGACTGACTGTATCGTGGAATTAAGCAAGACAAATAGAGCCAAATTCGCAGAATCAAATGAAACATTGAAGAAAAGAGCAGTCCCCCATGTGGCCCCCCAAAGTCTTCCTTTGTACAGTTCCAGTAGGAAACAGTCTTGGCACAATCTGAAAACACGCACAAGCTCACTGCTCTCACCCCGAGCACAGGCGCATTGATCTCGTGCTGCTTCTATTGATTTAATGTCACCTCTGTGATGTCATCATGTTTTCTTTCCTATCTGTTTGCAGTCTTTTCTTCTATTGTCTGCCGTGAGGCAGCCAAGGCCTTTCAGCCTCTGAGCTGGTCAAAATAACTTTGTCTTCCATTTGCACTGTTTTTAATAAATGATTAAACTGACTTGGGTAGGGCCTTGGTGAATAGCATGCTGGGGAGTACAGAATGTCGTGAAGGCTCCAGGGGCTAACACTGGGGTTCCAGCCATAGTGCTGGTGGGAGTCTGACCTCAAAAGAGCCTCTTCCTGCTCAGCCACGAGGGAGGCATTGGCTTCATGCATGGGTGATGCTCCTCCCACCCCACCTTTTTTTTTTTGAGACAGGGTCTTGCTCTGTTGCCCTGGTTGGAGTGCAGTGGCGTGATCATAGCTCACTGCAGCCTTGAACTCCTGGGCTAAAGTAATCCTCCTGCCTCAGCCTCTCTAGTAGCCAGAACCACAGGCACTTGCTGCTCTGCCTGGCTGTGGGCTATGCTTTTTATTCTGCTTCTCTCTCTTCTTAGATCATGGACGTACATGGCTATTGTTGCTCATGTCAGAGATGGTGAAAGGTAGAAAGAAACGATGACACAAACCCATATCCAAAAGCAAAGGCTACTTAGGATTTGGTAGGGACAAGTCTACGGGGCTTGTATTCCAAAAAGACACATGGAGATGCATTTTGTTTTAAAACAGGCTTTGGTTTTTAGGGTGACTTTTGTGCATGGCACCTGCATGTCAGCAGTGAATGGTGTGAAGCAGGCAGCAATGGTGGCAGACCAGGGAGACAGATACTGGTGGCTCGCAGGGGCCTGTTTTCTGAAGGCAAGAGCTGTCCCTGAGTTTCAGCTCTCAACCGTGGAGCTGTGCTTTCTGCCAGCGTGTGGGCAGAGAAAACGGCTCTGCCGCACTCAAATACATGTTTGTTAATGGCGATGATGATGAGATTTCTACTGGAGACTTCATGGTATGAGAGCATTGCTAAGATTTAAAAATAGTGCCTCTTTGAATATTTTTTTCAGAAGAGGTTGATGTAGAAATAGAGATAGAGATGAGGATAAAGAGAGGGAGAGAGAGGAAGAGGAAAAGAAAGAGAAAGGAGGAAGAGAGAGAGAGGGAGAGAGAGCGTGCAGGAGTGCCCCCCCTCCCTGGCGCTAGTCAGTGTCCTAGGACTGGCCTGGAGGTCCAGACCCCCTGAGGTCCTGGCTGTGTCCTCCTCCTGAGCTGGGACCACAGGACTCTGGTGACTGGCCGCTCTGGCTGTGCATGGCCCTTCCTCTGTTCACATTCCCTCTGCCTTCCCCTCCACCTCCGTGCACTGAGATCAGGAGCGGCTCATATTCTATGTCAGCCTTGACCAGAAGTTTTAGCCCCAACGCTAAACTTTTTGGAAATTAAGAATCATTCAGCAAAATAAGTGGCATTAAAGAGAGACTCAAAATGGCACTCATTGTTCAGTCAATATCAATGGAATCCTGCTTATCAGCTCTTACAGGAGTGGTCAAAACAGTATTCATGAAAATATATGATGTTAACATTTATTATTCATTCATTACTATTATTCATTCATATTATTACCATATTATTAATTTATTGCCATATAGGAAAAAATGTAGAGAAATATGCTAGTTATTTGAGAAGTGGGAAAAAAAGACAAAAAATAAGCAGAAACACAAAACAAGAAAAGTAAGGAGAATAAAATGATATATGCAAAATTATCATGTTAGAAAACAGAAGAATATACAAATGGGTTATAAATCTATAAATTAGTTATTTGGGGAAAAAATACATCCAGAAGTCAAATAATAAAGAGAATACACAAATGCATAGAATTAGAAATGGGAAAGGAGATATGAACATGATATGAAATTTTAGAGAATAAACATAAGAATAAACACGATTATAATATTCTGCTTGTAAATTTTTAGGTTTTGATAAATTTGATTATTTTCTGGGAAAATAAAGATGGACAAAATTGGATTAATAAGATGTTTAAAACATGGACAGATTGGTGACATTGGAATAAATTTTAAATGTTGTCAAAGAACTATCTCAAAAACAAGAATAAATAGGTCCATGACACAGACAATTTTAGTGGCAAGTTTGTTTTTGTGCTGTATAAATATCCAACCATAAAATGAAAAGCCTCTTGAATTCATTTTTCAAAGATAGCAAAATTCTTATATAAATCTTGACTGAAATAGTATAAAAAATTATAAACCAGCCTCATTTATGCCTATCAATGCATTACATTGTAAATAAAATACTACCTAACCAAATCATGCAGAATATTGAAAGAATATTACATCTTAATTTTAATAAAGATTTATGTCAGAGATGAACTACTGGCTTAATGTAGGATACTGTTAATATAATTTGTCACGTCAGTAAGTTCAAGGACAGGAAAAAATATTTATCTTGACGAACTTCTAGGAGATGCTGATAGAATTTTTTTAGCCGACTAGAAATAAAATGATTACTTTTTAACTTGGTAAATGTTCTGTCTTTTAAACTAAAACCTAACATCAGACATTAGGATAAAACAATCAAGAGATACCTATTAAACTGAGAATAAGGCAAGAGAGCCCATTTCCCCATTTTAACCCTGATCTATAAGTTTTTAACAATGCAGTAAGATAAAAACATAAGAAGTAATAGATATATTGCCAAAAGGCAGATAAAAATTATTGTAATTTATAGACTTTCTGTTGTCTACCTAAAAATACTCAAGAGAATAAATTGAAAACACTACTGCTACCACTGAAAGAGTTTGCACTAAATCAGCGAGTCACAGCACAAAAATATTAACCAATAGGTCTTTTATACATGGGCAATAAATGGTTTGAAAACATAGGGGAGAAAAGACTGTATTTATTATAGTTCATAAAACATTGGAATCAATTTTTAAAAAGTGAAGAACTTGTATAATAAAACTGTTTTAAAATTTAATTAAATGAAAAGATTTGCCGTATTCTCAGATGTGAAGGCTCAATATTGTGAAGACAATACTTTTCCTATAATTAATTAAAAACATAATGTAATTCCAACTAAAATCATTTCAGGACAATTTTGGAATTTGACCAGGTGATCTAAATTGGAGGAAGAACAAATGGGTGAAAATAGATGAAAAGTTTTGTAAAATAAACCTTGGTTGTTGTATTTGCTCCAACAAACTACAGGTTTTATAAAGAAATAGTAAATCAAACAGTGTGAAAAAGGTAAATTGACATAATGAAAAATGGAAAAACAAAATATTTTATAAAATATAATTTCATGTCGATTAATTTATAATGTTAAAATGTTTTACACTAGTTTGATAAATGATAGAACACACCTTTCACATGGGCTGTTGAGTGAAGGGTGCTGGATACTAGGTTACGATTTGGAAAAGAAGAGCTAGAGCCTGCTTCCCATTAGACACCACCATGTTTACCATAAAAAACCAGAGAGAAAAAACAGAGCAATCTTTATCTGATCTTAGAATGAGGAAGACCTTTCAAAACATAACAAAGAAAACATACAAAGGCAAAGATTACTAGGTTTGACTGTGTTAAAATTAAAATATTTGCACGTTAAAAATAAGATTTCAAGTTAAAATGCAGACAAAATGTACTGGAAAAATATGGCACACTAAGAGTTAAAAACCTTAAATATAAAAGTGATCTTAAGGAACAGTAAAAAAATGTTGAACATCCAAGGGGAAAAATTAGCACAGTGTCAACAGACAATTACTAAAAGTAAGAAAAATGACCAATAAAAATAAAGAAATATTCAAGTAAATGATCAAATAATTGACAGTAAAATTAAAAAAAAATTTCAGTGATCAAATTGGCAGAGATAGAACAATGAGGTAACAGTCAGTCAGGTTTGACAAAGGTTCAGTAATACAAACATTCTCCTATACAGCTATGAGCAAATTGATATAATTTTCTGGAAGTAATTTTATGACTTTTTATCAAGATTCTTAATGTTTAAACCATTTGACCCAGCAATAAACTTGCCCTAGGAATTTATCCTAAAGAAATACTAAAAAGCTACAAAGTAGATTTTTTTTTTTTACTACAATGTTGTATATAACACCAAAAGACAGAGACAACACAAACAGCTAAAATAGGAAATCGACCAGTAAGGAAAGCCCTATTCGTGGGTAGAATGCCACAGCCGTAATTCTGAAGAGGAGCTAATGAGTTGGAAAATTTGCATAACATGTTGATAAGAGAAAGAAGGATGCTGCTCACAAGAAATCATACAAACCCAATGTTGTGAGATAAATCCTTCATATATATCAAGTACGTAACATAGTCATTATTTAGCTCTAGATAATGAGGGGAAGGATGATTAAAAGTGACCTTTTGGCCAGGTGTGGTGGCTCATGCCTGCAACCCCAGCTCTTTGGGAGGCCAAGGCAGATGGATCACCTGAGGTCAGGAGTTTGATACCAGTCAGACCAACATGGAGAAACCTGTCTCTACTAAAATCACAAAAAATTAGCCGGGCATGGTGGTGTATGCCTGTAATCCCAGCCACTCAGGAGGCTGAGGTGGGAGAATCCCTTGAACCCAGGAGGCGAAGGTTGTGGTGAACCGAGTTGGCGCCATTGCACTCCAGCCTGGGTGAAACTCCATCTCAAAAAAAAAAAAGTGACCTTTCTATGTCTTCCAAACTTTGTACAATAAGCTTGTATTACTTTTATAATCAGTGGGGTGAAAGGAACATCATGAGACTAAACGAGGAACTCTGGACTGAAATGGAGACGGCAAATTGTCTAGGAGGGCAGCTGGACACGTGAGACCCGTTCATTCTTTAGGCCTAGATGACGCACATTCAGGCTGGAGAAGAACTGTTCAGATGCGTTCTCACCCTGCTGTGGGGAGCCCTTGGTGCAGACACCAGTGGCGCCCCAGAAGACTGGAATCAGGTGAGCATCACCCTCAACTCATGCCAAGAGCTACAGTGCAGGGGTGGAGGTCAGGCCCTCGGTGGAAGCTCTGAGTGTGTGGGAGGTCAGGGCTCTGAGTGTGTGGGAGGTTGGGAGGGGCTCCCCCCCTTTGTTTCTGTTCCTAGCCCTGTGACGTGGCTGCAGACAGGTTTGGGCTTAGGTGAGCTAGTTCCTCCAGAGAGCAAAAGGCTTGCTTGGGAAATATTTTTATAATCTTGGGTACTGGGAAGGCCCAATATGTATTTATGTTATTTACTACTGAAGTTGCAGAAGGTGTATGAGAAACAGCGGCAGCGTCTTAGAGCGGGAGGGGGCGTGGGGATGACCCGGCTCACTCCTTTGCCATGCAGCGCTGGCATTTGTTCTGTGACACCTTGAGCTGACCACACACTTTGAGAAGTGTAGCACTTTCAGAGGAGTGCTTCTCAAGTTTAGGATCCAGAAATGCTGCATTGCAACCCAAGTGTCTGGAGCTGGGGGCATATCACTCTCTGGCGGCTTTTCACCTTATCCCTGGACGCCTGGCCTGCAGCTCCTACCTGCTGGCCTTTAGCACAGTGATACCAATAACAATAATTTAGCAAATTTGTTGAGTGCTTACTTAGAGACAGGCATTGTGATTACATAATTATCTCATTTAGAGAAAGTTTATGTTGTATAGATGAGCAAACAGAGGTTCAGAGAGATTCAATAGCTGTCTGAAGCCACATGGTTAAATGCCAGATTGGAGGGTGGGCTGCAAACCCCACCTGCATCCCTCCCAGGGATGAGCGTTTTGGTCTGTTCTAGGCATTCCCTTTGGGGCTCATCTAGTGTTCTTAAGAGTTAGTCTTCAAAGGGTCTGGGCTGAACCCAGTATACAGAATTTGGTTTGACCAGCTGTAGTCGGAATGTCAAGTGCTATGGATGTAGCCCAATCCTGTGTGTTAAACATTGTGTTCTATTTTGCAGGCCTCTCACATCTGTCGTCAGGTTCCCTGGGTCTTCTTCACCTATCCCAAATCATCTTGGCTCTTCTCCAGCTTGCACTTGAGTTCAGGATGTTGTAATTGTGCTAGATAAATTCCATCCTTTAAGTTCTTCTGTACAGTGAATTTATTTGCATGCTTCCTTAACATTTTTGATCTGGCCATTTGGATATTAGCTGTATCTTAGGCCTTTGATCAACCTTACATTTTATGAATGGGCTTACATCTTTGACATTGGTAAGATATTGAGGAGCGATGCTCGGAGGATGGGACCAGTGCCACCAAGGCCTCCTCCAAGGGACGTGAGCCCTGACCAGTTCCTGGTTCCGTCCTGTGGCCCTCTCCTCTCCTGCACGGGTCCTCGTTTTATCTTCTGAAATTTCCCAAGACCTGGCTGTGTCTGTGGCTCTCCTGGAAACTGTGCTGTTGTGGATCAGTCCACCACGTGAGCTTGTTTAAGTGATGTTTCTCAGTTTCTCATAATTGTAGGATGAAGACAGGGTATCAGCTAAGTCTCTGGCTAGTGAGTTTTGTGGCTGTAGCAGTCTGAGCAGGTACACTTTCTCCTGGACCAAAGGTCTTCTTAGTGGACGCTCAAGGCCACCACCCTCTGCACTCCGGGAGTTCCCGTGGCTTTCTCAATTTGCTTACCATTCTGTTGGTGCTTTCTGTACCCTACAAGCTCACCACAGACATCTGATGGATGATAAGGCTAATAGCCAACTGCTAAGTAGACTGTGCCGCTTCCCAGGCACAGCTTGGACTCCACTGTGTTCTTCACGCAGACAGACCTGCACGCTTCAAGTGCAAATTAAGCATCATGCAGTAATATACCCGTGGCATGGCGGTAAGACAGTAAGACGGATTCCATAAGCCACATGCAGAACCCGCCTCCATAATTTTGCTGTGAGGTGTCCTATGTATTTATCCACTGACAAAAACTATACATTGGGATAACTTCTAAAAAGCAACTGAAAAATAAAATTTTAAAAAAGATTGTATTTTAAGTACTCAGTAAAATGATGAGGTCCATAGCTGCCCTCTGCCTTCCCAACCTCTAGAAGCTCAGTTCTAGAAATTCAAAGCAGAGCCGTTGGAAGATCTAAGATATGGATGTTTTAGGAACCAGGTTGCCTTAGAATTCAACTTCACGTTGTTCTTCCCAAGCCCCCACTCACCCACAGCTTCTCAGAGGCCCCCGGATCCAGGAATATGTCCCCAGTCGTGCCATGGCACAGTGGAGAGTAGAGATGGCAGCAACACTCGGGGTGGAAAGCCGGGCGGATAAATGTGAGTGGGCATTGCACTGGTCTTGGAGAATTCAAAGCTGCTCTCCTGTCTGACTCTGCTAGTGCATTTGACTGTCATTCCTTGGAAACAATGCCAGCATCTGGGATATGAAGCCAGGCAGAAAGAAGCGGCCACAGTGTGCTCTGCCTGGGTATGAATGCTGACCAAGGGCTTTTGGAACTGTCAGGCCACTGCAGGTGTCAGTGCGGCCCAAGCTTTGCACACAGGTTGCCCAGGCCAAAGCACTTAGGATGCTGTAGAGTGTCCTGAGAGGGGTGCACCTGGGAGGGTCCTAGCCACATCCCACTGCCAAGGCACCCAGAAAACAGGTGGCTCTCTCTCTCATCTTACATCAGCCGTTACCATGTCAACTCCAAAGTATTAAAGCATCGTACAAAGAGAAATCCTTCACAGTTACTTACGATGCCCACCCCCTCCGAACAGTGCGTGGGTGGCCCCAGCACCCGCAATCTCAGGAGGGACACTCTATTGTCCCTCGACCCCCACAGAGCCCACTGATGTCGCACACGGGGTTTTGTCAAACCCTCTTCAATGAGATGACACTTTCCTCTCTCCCTCGGGAAAGCATCACTATGGGAATTGCAAACTCATACGGAATCAGATCCAAATACATTTTAAAAATCAGCCTTGTCATTATCACAATGTTTTCTCCCAGAATCCTGCAGAAGGGCCAAACACCATTTCTGGCTGTGTCATTGGTGCTGGCCACACACCAGAGGAAGAGTCCTTAGGCCTTTGGTTTGGAAGCTGACTCAAGCTACCCACAGTCTGCACTGAGAAGCTACTCTGCTGTGGCCGCCGTCCAGGCCTGGCGTGCTGTGCGCCTTTCCTGGTGTTCTGTGGGGAGGTAACACATGAGAAGGTGACCATCCAGGGCTGTCATGGTGGGCTCCAGGCAATGGGGAAGCTGGGAGCTGGCCGAGGGGAGCCAGGTTAGGCAGGGCGTGCTGGAGGGGACGCAGGGCAGTTCACGGTGCTCTTCAGCAGGAAGATCCCAGACACCTGTATTCTAGTGTCAGCCTTAATTTTAACTGGAAGTTCAGTTTAGTCTTGATTTTCACCAGCACAAGATGTGCGTCAGGCAGGTCACCACCAGCCCTTTCTAGGGCTAATGCCACTCTATACGCACCACTGACCTGTCACACGACCTCCAGCGTCCCAAGCCTCCTTTTCACCATCTGTGCAATGAAGATCACGACAGTACCTGCCTCACCTGGCTGTCACTAAGGTAGATGAGGTGAGGAGAAACACAGCAACGTGATCGTGATGGTCACGACACTATTGCCAGTCAAAAACGGCGGTGTCGGCTAAGTCTGTCTCCCAGGATTCTTCCCGATCGGTGACTCCAGGCCAGGCGGTGATGCGTTCTCTCCCGTCCCGTCTCCTGGACACAGTCTGCTGACCTGAAACAGAAAGCTCTCCCACGGCAGCCAGCGCTCCCTCCTGTGGCAGGGCAGGGGCATAGTCCACGGCAGCCATGTGGGCCCTGGAGGAAGGGCTTTCTTCACGTCCTCTAACCTCTGGGACGGAATGGAGACGCTTCTGCTTGGAAGGCCTGTGTGTGAAGTCTGGGATGAAAGACTCCTCACAGGCCCACAGCAAGAGGATTCACTGTCCTGACCCGAATCAGAATCTAACAGAAAGGCAGGAGACAGCTGTGCTTGGGGTGCATACCTGTGGTTCCAGCTACTCAGGAGGCTGAGATGGGAGGATCACCTGAGCCCAAGGGGTCAAGGCTGCAGTGGCTGCTACAGCACCACTCCCCTCCAGCCTGGGTGACGGAGCAAGACCCCGCCCCCTCCAAAACAAGTAAAAAGAAAAAGAAAAAAGTAGGGGAGAGACTTAGAACCCAGTTGTCCTGGCACAATTCTGTAACCACTCAGGAAACTCAGGACCCAGGGAGGCTGAGCCTCTCTGCCCGGCCTCTCGGGGATGTAGGGAACACAGCAGGTCTCCATGCTCCTGCCCTCTGGTCCATGCTGTCTTCACTGCATGTGTGGTAATACCGAACACATTATTCACTGTGCTTCTACTTATGAAAACCTTTAAGTGTGAAATATAAAGCATATAGAAAAATGCACAAAATTAACATACAGCATAATGAATACAAATGCATAAAATTAACATACAGCATAATGAATAATTGTAAACAACAGCGTGATTCCCCAGTTGACTCAGGAAGCAGAGCTCTACCGTCTCCCCAGCAGTCCTCTTCCCTCCCCTGAGCAGGAGCCCCAGTGCTGACTTCCAGGTGGAGCCTTCTTACTTTCGAAGTAGGCATGTGTCTTTGTCTTTAAACAGGATTGAGTGCTGCTGTGTTTTAACCATTATAAAGTGGAATTCCACCGCTGGTGTTCTTCTGCGGCATTGCTTTTGCTAAACATGACGTGTTTAAGGTTAGTCCACGTGGTTGCCTGCAGCTCTAATGGGTTCATTCTCTTGCTGTATGTTGGTCTGTCTTTCTAAATCGGCCATCATCTGGTACTTGTTCTGTGTTTCATGGTTATCTGAGTGGTTTCCAGCTCTGGCGAGCATCACCAGTCCGCGTCGCCTGTGTGTGGGCCTGAGTGTCTTGACGCCGTGTTCTCCACAGGGGAACTGCTGGGCCGTACGACGTGCATTTCCTCAGCTCCCCTAGACGGTAACGCTTCTCTAAGTTGCCTGCTCTAATTTTCCCTCTGCTATGGTCTGCATTCTTGTTTAAAAATACCTGGTGCCTTGACTGGGTGCGGTGGCTCGTGCCTGTAATCCCAGCACTTTGAGAGGCCAAGGCGGGTGGATCAGGAGGTCAGGAGTTCGAGACCAGCCTGGCCAACATAGTGTAACCCTGTCTCTACTAAAAACACAAAAACTAGCCAAGCATGGTGGCACGCACCTATAAACCCAGCTACTTGGGAGGCCGAGGCAGGAGAATTGCTTGAATCCAACAGGCGAGGTTGTGGTGAGCTGAGATCGTGCCACTGCACTCCAGCCTGGGCAACAGAGAGAGACTCCGTCTTAAAAAACAAAACAAACAAACAAACAAACAAACACAAAAAAAGCCTGGTACCTGTTGTGAAAGGATTACACATCTCCGCTTTGTTGGACCCGAGAATGGCTGTGTGACTTGCCGAGTCAATGAAATATGTGCAGCAGTGATCTGTATCACTTTGGGGCAGAAGCTCCAGGAGCCAGCACAGCAAACCCTCTTTTCCTCGCCCCTGTGATCCTGAAAGCGTAAGCAGAGATGGGCGGGCTGTGGCCTGGGTCCCTGAGTAGGACCCCAGCCTGCCGTGGTGGCCAGGGGCAGAATGAGCCAGGACAGAAGGGACTGCAGGACCAGTCCCGCCCGGAGTCACCGCACGCCCAGGCCAGGGCTCAGGTGTCCTCTCAGCACTACTTCCCACGTGGTTTCCCAGCTCCTGTGCGGCCTCTGCAGCTCCTCTTCCCGTTCTTGCTATGAGCTGCCCCCCAAACAGTGGGCTGGGGTGTCCTGTTGGCGTCTCTCCTCCCTTCTTAGCTCCCATTTGCCCCTTCTGCTTTCCTGCCCTGTGATCGCATCGGGCCCCCGAACTCCTCACGGCGGTGCCCTGCGCTGTATTCCAGGTGATGTCACAGGTGGCCCGTCCCTCCGAGGAGTGACCGGATTGATCTGAGACGTAGGCTGGAGGGGGGAGGAGGGGTGCTTTCAAGAAAGGGAAGTGAAAGAGCCTTCTGCTGGCCCTGGAGGAGGACAGTGTGTCAGTGCCTGTGGTGCTCACCTGACTTGATGAGGTGCCTTCATTTCTGTTCCTGCTGGAATCCTATCTGATTAGACGTCAACAGCAGGCTCTCAGAGGCTGGGTGGCCCTGGAGGTGCTGTGAGGGGAGGGGTTCGCCGGGGATGGGTGGGTTTGGTCTGAGTGGGCTCGGAAGCTCACTCAGGGGGTTTGTATTTGTCACGGAAGACAGCTTTCCAGTCCCCTGCCCTGTGCTGTGCTCCCATGCTGTCCTAGCAGGGACGGAGGCCTGGCCACCCACTCTGGGCATCCGGAGGCAGAACTGGCATGCAGCAGCAGAGCAAGTGGCCGACAGCAAGGACAGACAGGAGATGTCAGCTCGCTCAGCACACTGGGCTCCCGGCCACCCACAGGGTGGCTCCTGGCTCTGTCCCTGCTGCGATGTTGGTTCGGGGAGAGTGCAGGGGCCCTTCCCAGGGCCCGGCACCTGCGCCCGTTCACCACCTTCTCGGCCCTCTTGGGTGAACTGGTGCCAGAGACACTTTTGGCAAAGAACAAGTTAAACTCTGTCTCTATCAAGATGGGCTGTCCCAGGCTGTTCCCTGGAGCTGGGAGCCCCGTAGCAAACAGGGCACTTGCTGGGAGAGGGTTTCTAAACGAGGTTGTGCTCTTTATGCACCTGTGTGAAGACCCCTGATGTGGTGGCGCTCTACAGCACAGGAGGTGAAATGCAGAGCCATGCCACACAGCTAGAGCAACGGGAGGCCGGCTGAGCCCCACAGGGCAGCTGCGGGTGGGGAGGGGCCCCTCTCAGGGCCCCTGGAGCTTGTCATGGAGGCAGGGAATGTTCTCTTGGGTTGACCTCAGCTCCGGACCGCCTGGGGCTTCAGAGGCCACACGGCTGCTGGGCACCTGCTCTGCCCATGTACGCCCTGGGTTCCTGCCAGTGCCTTGCTGCTGCGTGTGCCTGCGGTGGCAGAAGCATCAGGGGATTCCAGTGACGGGGAGAAGCTGTGGACCTTCAGGGGCCTTGAAGGCTGTGCAAGGAGTGGGTGTCCCAAGAAGGATGAGGATGGAGGCAGCAGCCATCCTCATTCGTCAAGCTGGTGCAAACCAGAGGGGCCAGGCAGGCCTAGGGACACCGGGCGGGGCCAGGCTGGTGCCACAGGCTCTGGCTGGAGCCTGAGCAGCTGGACTGGACTTGGAGCCTGTGGAAGCTGCCTGGCATTGTGGAAAGCCGTAGGGGGAGGTCGCTCCTTGGCCCCACATAGTTTCTAGCCTAGTCGAGCGGTTCATCCTGCAGCTGAGTCTTCTCCGCGTGGGCCCCTGTGCCCCCTCCTCCGTCCCGGGTGCCCTGTGAGCACACTGCTTCCTGGAAGGCCCGTGGATGATCCTGTACTTCCTGCGGCCCCCAGCCCACACTCGGGAGCTGCCTTTCTTCCCCGGGTGTTTGCTCCCAGCTCTGCCCTGGGTTTGGTAGCCACTCCATAGAATCGCTTTGTTCTGCATGGAGCCCCTGCACCGCCCCACCATTGCAGACAAGTAACAAAGGCACAGCCCTGAGTCACTGCTGCCTGGCCAGCCTCCTGCCCTGTGCTTCCCAGAGCTGTGAGCTCATCCCGCCTCCCGCTTCCTCTCCAGCACGCTGGGCTATGCCACGATTACACTTGTGTTTCCCTTTTGGTTCTCTTCTTTTCTCTCCTCCACCCCCATTCTTTTCCTTCTTCCTTTTGTGTTGGTGGTTGGGGGAGATGAGGTGTTAGGGAGGTGAGCAAGTCACCCTGAAAACAGTCCCCCGATCCTATAGAGTCAGAGTGGGGCCTGTGAGTGCACCTGGGAGGAAGAGACGGATGTTCTGGGAAGCAGGGCTCGGGGGCTTCAAGTTGTGGGAAGGAGCTGGATAGAGCGACCTTGAAGCCTCCTTCCCTTCCGCAGACACTGAGGATCCTGGGGGGTGGTGTGGCTTTGCTTGTTTCGTGATGAAGATGCTCTGGTGTTGGGAGGTGCAGGGAATAACAGAAATCCATGACTCCCCATTCATTCATTCATTCATTCACTCAGCGTCACTCAGCGGATATTTATCAGGCCCTGTGCTGGGCATAGGATGTGGTGTGAGCAATACTGCCTTGCGTCACAGAGGGCGCAGCCTGGTGAAGGACGTGCACCCCTGTGGGTGAGAACGTGGGTAAGTGTGCGAGACGTGGAGAGGGTGTTGGAGGAGCAGAATGTGGTTTTATGGGCAAGGTCACAGGGAGGGCAGATCCGATGGAAGACTCGACCAGGAGGGGGTCTTGTTCACCTGATTGAGAGGGCGTCTGCTGGCTCCTTTCACTGGCAAGGCAGACTCAGAGGGCAGACTGGGAACTTGGGATGGGGCTGGGGGAGTAGGGGCCTCAGAGGGACACCTGCCTTCTTCATGATTTTCCCATCCAAGATGGGCAGACCCGTGCAGCTCCGCTGAGGACATGCGCCTGGTGTGGGGGCTGTGCTGCCACACATAGCCAAGGGAGGCCGCAGGGAGCCTCTCTGGACTCTTCTCTGCCTCTGTTTCTCCCCTGTGAGGCATGGGATCCCAGACCTGCTGACTAGCTGTGCTCCTGTGGGGACTGGAAAGGGCTAACTCAGCTTGGCAGAGGGCGCTGAGTGTGACTCCACCACCCCGAGGGCCTGATCCCGAGAAGCACTTTGGAGCTGCCAGACCCACTCAGGGCCTGCACAATTGCTCAAGCAGCTCACACAGTAAAGCACACGGGGTTCTTGTGCCTGGCCTGGCCTCTCCTCCAGGGACTGGGGTCCCCAGGCCCAGCAGTCACTTGACTTCTGTCTGAGGGTGCTGCTTTGACCTCTTCTCTCTGGGTCTCTCCTCCCTCAGGGGGGCCCCGGTGGTTCAGCACTGGTCTTCTGTCCAGCCACGGTGGCACTGTGGGCTGGGGGTGGAAGGAATTCCGACTGTGCAGCAGAGAGCTGGGTGGCCAGGTCGGACAGGAGGCCATGCCCAGCCAGGGCTGGGGTGTCTGCGCTTGGCTGTGGCTCCCCTGGCGTGGGTGGGGCGCTGGCCGGCGTGGGCCCTTGTCCTTGGGGGGATGGGCAGAGGCGGCTGTGGAAGGATGTGAAGACTGGGGACCAGGCCAAGCTACCAGCTGCCCTGCCAGGGCCCAGCTGCTGTAGCCCTTGCTCTTTTATTTTTTTTTAATTTAATTTTAAAAATTTGAGCTACGATTCACTTACTATAAAATTCACCCTTTTGGAGTGTGCAGTTCATGTGATTTAGCATATTTCAGAGTTGTGCAGTCATTCTCTTAGTAATTCCCAAACATTTTTATCACCCCGAAAGAAACCTTGTCTGCAGTGGCTGTCACTCCTCTAGCCTCCCTTCCCCAGACCACGGCATCCACAAATCCAGTTTCTCTCTGAGGGTCTCTATTCTGAACCCTTCATATTTTCAGGTGGAATCACATGACATGACCAGCGTCTTTCACTTAGCATGTTCTCATGGTTCATCCATGTGGTACCGTGCATCAGAATGTCGTTCCTTCCCGTGGGGGAATAATATTCCTATTTTATGTATGCACCTGTCAGTGGGTGGACATTTGGGTCGCATCCTTGTTTTGGGGATTATGAATAACAATGCTGTGAATATTCACATGCAGATGTTTCGCATGAATGTCAGTTTCACGTCTCTTGGGTGCATTGCTGGGAGTGGAGTTGCTGGGTCACATGGTAATGTTATGGTTAACTTTTTGAGAAAGCCCCACAGTTATAACTAGAGCTATAGTTCTTTCTTCATTCACTTTCAGGTTTCTTTCTCAGGCACATTTAACATGCAGTCAATGAGAATGCATTTGGTACATACCATATACATGGAAGATACATCAGACAGATGCCCACCCTCAAGGAGGGTGTTCAGGCAGGTGCCCTGTGATATGGGCATGAAATGTACAGATTTAATAAAGCACAAGGGACCCTGCACCTGGGTGACAGCAACATTGATAACCTACAGTGGGTGTTCAGAGGTGGGATGGCTCCAAAGGCAGGGGAAAACCAGGGAAGGCTTCCAGGAAAAGAAGGCCTCTGATTTCAACCTTGGATGATAATGAGCATTTCAACAATTTGGATATGTGGCCTTTCCTCAATTGAGAAGATGGCTTTTTCTGGTGAAGGAAAAGCAAGACCCCAAAGTGTGTCTTAGGAGAGTACATCCAGTTCACAGGTGGTGAAGGTGATGAAGGTGGTGGCAGTGGTGACAGTGGGGAAGGTGGTGACGGTGGGGAAGGTGGTGAAGGTGGTGACGGTGGTGATCATGGCTGTCGAGGAAGGTAGGAGCCAAAGAGCTGAGCCCGGAATGGTAACCACCCTCTCATTGTGATTTGAAGGCTTACTATGTGCTAAGCACTGCAGTGTGTCTTATAGACATTGCCAGTGTAATACCCACATTACCCACAATAGCCATATAAGGTAGGAACCACTCCTGTTGTCAGTTGACAGTAGGAAAACCAAGTCTCAGAGAAGTGAAGTGATTTGCTTCAGGCTCATGGTTAGTTGGCAGCACACCTGGAATTCGTAACCATGTGTCAGCTTTTTTTTTCTTTTTTGAGATGGAGTTTTGCTCTTCTTGCCCAGGCTGGGGTGTGATGGCGTGATCTCGGCTCACCGCAACCTCTGCCTCCTGGGTTCAGGTGATTCTCCTGCCTCAGCCTTCTGAGTAGCTGGGATTACAGGCATGCACCATCATGACTGGCTAATTTTGTATTTTTAGTAGAGATGCAGTTTCTCCATGTTGTCAGGCTGGTCTCGAACTCCTGACATCAGGTGATCCGCCTGCTTCCGCCTCCCAAAGTGCTGGTATAACAGGCGTGAGCCACTGCCCCCAGCCACCTGTGAGCTATGAACCATCATGCACCAGTGTGGCAGGCCACTTCAGAGGGGCCTTGCACCCCAGGCTAAGGTTTCTGGACTCCAGGAGATGAGTCCTTGAGAACGACTGGAGAGGTTCAGAGGAGGGTGGAGCTGAGTTGACATGGCCTGAGCAGCAGTGAGGAGGGCGGGTGTGGGGCAGAGGAGAGCCGCAGGGTGGGTGGGGGGTCAAGCTTCAGCAAGAGACACGGGGCCTGACCTGGGGAGGGCACTGTTGCCTGAACTGCACTTGAACAGTCACAAGCAAGCTGCACACCTACTAAGTGCAAAGTACAGCAGGAGCACTCTGTCTCCTCCTCCCTCTCCTCCATCGCTAGTCCGAGCTGTGTCTGTAAGTTCACCGGGCTGCACTGGAGTTTTGAACAGGGCCTGGGAAACCTCATCCTTAGTGTATCTCAAACTGTGCCAGTCAGGCAGTGTCCAGCATGTCGGCCGATGGCCCCGTCCCCATGATGGCCTCGTCCCCTCCCTTAGGGTCATCTCTGTCTCCTGTGGGTTCCAAACAGTCAATGCCTAGTCACCCTATAAATCTAGCTTTCTATACCAACCCCAGCCCCCAAACCTTAGAAGTATGTGGAGCTTTTCTTTTTTAGAAGGAGTTTCGCTCTTGTTGCCCAGGCTAGAGGGCAATGGCGCGATCTAGGCTCACTGAAACCTCTGCCTCCCAGGTTCAGGCGATTCTCCTGCCTCAGCCTTCCAAGTGGCTGGGATTACAGGCATGTACCACCATGCCCGGTTAATTTTGTATTTTTAGTAGAGACGGGGTTTCTCCATGTTGGTCAGGCTGGTCTTGAACTCCCGACCTCAGGTGATCCACCCGCTTTGGCCTTCTAAAGTGCTGGAATTATAGGCGTGAGCCACCGCGCCCAGACTGTTTTCTTTGTTTCATAAAATCAGGCCCGTCATTCAGCTAACTTAGTTAAGCTGGAAGTTTAGGAACCTCGCTTTTTCAGAGAATACCATGAAGGGCCTACATTTTGCTTTTTTCTTTGAGGACAATGTTTAACCTATGTGAAACTGAATTTCCATGCTCATAATAAGCCCATGTCACATGACTGATCATTGTTATTTATTTGTTGTCACTCAGCAACTCCTCTCTTGTTGCTCTTCTGTTTGGGACCCAGACAATGCAAGTTGTGGAGGGATTTTCCTCGGCACTCTTGCTGCCCCAGGGTGTCACTGCCGAAGGCCCTGAGGCAGGTGGGCTGTACAGGCGAAGGGATTTGGTCGGGGAGTGTCTGTGACAACAGTGACGAAGGCACTGTGCCTCTCCTCGGTGCAGCATTTGGTGCACAGGGAGGACTTTCACTCATGTCTTGCCCAGGGCCCTCTGAACTGGATGGCGCCATCGTGTGAAATGACTTTCCCAACTAGAGTGGCCAGCTCACCCCAGCTTGTCTGGACTTTGTGGGTTTTAGCATGAAACAGCTCGCATACTGGGAAGCCTCTCAGTATCAGCTCACGGGTCGCTGACTACTTAGTGATAGGCTGGACCTTGAACTTCAGACCTTTTCACTCGAGCGCTTCTACCTCTGTATCCGGAACTGTCCACCGAGGGCTGCCTGGGAGCCGCTTGTGGTGCTAAACCCCCTTTTTAAAGTGTGTAATCACATGTCAATGCTTACCACATCCCTAGAAGATGTAAGTCTTGGCATTTCCATTTAATGGAACAGGACCCAAGGCTTGTAATCGATGGGAGAGGCAAGGTTTAAGCTCAGCCCTGACACCAAAGCTCTGGCCTGAATGTACGCAGCCTTCACTACTCTGATTGCAGGCTGGAGGCGGATGCTGCTTCTGCTCTGGACCAATCCTGGGCAACGGGGAAGTGAATGGAAAGCCAGCACCTGGCGTCATCCCCACGTCCCTACGTCACATATCCTGCATTGACTCCTGTCCTAGGAGTGGGACCAAATGAACCCGAACCCTTCATCAATTCTAGTTCTCAAGTCTCTCCTCAGAGGCATGAAATAGACTGGCCATGACCTCTGGGTGACTCAACAGCCCCCAGTGCCCCATCCCCAGCCCCTCGGCATCCAGGTCACCCTCACCAGGATGTTGTGCAGCTGAACACGCAAGGCTGGAGGACAGGTGCTCCTTCTCACTTGACTTGCTCCTTCATTCTTGGTCTGCGTTCGGGCCTGTGAATTTGCCTGGCAAGGCCTTCTACACAGAGTCAGGTGCTCAGCACCCGCCTGCTGCACCCACGGGCGCTCTCCCCTGCCCTCTTTGGAGATAAGAAGGAAATAAATCTACTTCTTATAAATTGCCAAAACCTGGACACTCACTAGTGGTTTACTTTTTGGCAGAAGGACATTTTTCCCAGCCCACCTTCAATAGAGGGGCTGTCCTGGGGCCTGGCAGCCAGACACACGGAAGCTCTGTGTGGTGCAGAGAGCTCATCTCAGCTCCATCTCAACTTTTCCCTAAGCAGCTGTGAGGGAAGCCGAGATCACTGGCATTGGGGCACTGTTCAGCAGGTCTGCTCACTCACAGCAGCTGTGTTTGGGGGGCAACACCCCCTGTTATTTGCCCTTGCAGCTGTTCTAGCACAGAAGGGGGTTTTTCAGCACCTACTACTCAGTAATTGGAAGGTTTCCTTCTACCTTCCACTGCTTTGTGAGAGGTGGAGGAGGAGGAGCAGCCTTGGGAAGCCTAACCTTCTACTGACCTTTAAGACACAGCCAATGTGTGAGGAGGGACTTGATGCCCAGGCAGACACTGAAGAGTGCACAGGGTAAGACCTGAGAGATGCCAGCTGGGTTGAGAGCAGGCACTGACCATGAGGACACCCCTTGGAGAAGATAGATTCCAAAGCAGAGCTCTTGACGCTTAAGACCAGCCTCTCTAGACAAGAGTTTCCCAGGGCCCCGAGACCTGAGTGGCATCCTGTGGCCTGGGACATGGCTGGGCTCTTCCAGGTGGTTTCCCCAAGAGAGGGGCGCCGGCCCTGGGCTCTTCCTCCAGCTGGCTTTGTTGAAGACTGCCAAAATGGGATCATAAGCGAAGAGGTCTAAAAACCATCAGTGACCTCCAAATAGAGTGTTTTAGATGGCTGAAGCCTTTGCTCTCCCATAAAGTTTTCTCTGGTGAGGCCAGAAGACAGTGGCATTTAGCCCTGTCCCACTGGAAGGGGCACAGCTGTTAGGGAGGTGATGGGGTGATGGAGGTGATGTTGGTAGTGGAGGTGGTGAGATGGTGGAGATGGTGGTAGAGGTGGCGGGGAGGTGATGTAGGTGCAGGAGGTAGTTGAATGGGGGAGGTAATGGAGGTAGTGGTGATGGAATTGGTAAAGGTGGTGAATTTCAGGAGGTGAAGGAGATGGTGGTAGTGCTGGTGGTGGAATTGCTGGAGGCGGTAGAGGTGACAGAGGTGGTGATGGTGGTGGAGGTGATGGAGGTGGTGATGGTGGCGGAGGTGGTGATGGTGATGGATGTGGTAGAGGTGGTGGTCATGCTGATAGTGGAGGTGATGAAGGTAGCCACGGTTTTGGTGGAGGTCAGGGAGCTGACGGAGCTGGTGGTGTTGGTGGTGGTAGAAGTGGAGGTGGTGATGGTGGAGGTGATGGAAGTGATGCTGAATGTACTGAAGGTGGTAGAGTAGTTTTGGTGGGGATGGAGGAGGTGATGGAGACAGAGGTGGTGGTGAAGGTGGTGAAGGTCATGGAGGTGGTGATGGTGGTGGAGGTGGTGATGGTGGTAAAGGTAATCTTGGTTGTGTTGGGAATGGGGAGCTGATGGAGCTGGTGGTGCTGAAGTTCTGGAGATCGTGGAGGTTGTGAAGTGGTGGAGGTGGTGAAGGTGGTGGAGGTGGTGGTGGATGTGGTGGAAGTGGTGATGGTGATGGAGTTGGCGGAAGTGGAGAGGGTGGTGAAGGTGGTGGAGGTGGTGGTGTGTATGGTAGAGGTGGTAATGGTGGTGGAGTTGGTGGAAGTGGAGGAGGTGGTGGTGGATATGGTGCAGGTGGTAATGGTGATGAAGCTGGTGGAAGTGGTGGAGGTGATGGAGGCAGTGGCTGTGGAGGTGGAGGTGGTGATGGCAGTGAAGGTGGTGGAGGTAGTGGTGCTGCAGGTGGTGGAGGTGATGGAGGTGGTCATGGTCGTGGTGGCAATGTGGGAGGTGTCAGAGCTAGAGGGGATGGTGTTGGAAAGGCTGGAGGTGGTGATGGTGGTGGAGATAATAGGAGTGGTGATGTTGGAGGTGTTGGAGGTGCTGGAGGTGGAAGAGTAGTTTTGGTGGGGATCCTGAAGGTGATGGAGCTGGTGGTGGTGGTGGTGGATATGGAGGAGGCGTAATAGCGATGGAGTTTGTGGAAGTAGTGGAGGTGATGGAGGTGATGGAGGCAGTGGTTGTGGAGGTGGAGGTGGTGATGGCAGTGAAGGTGGTGGAGGTAGTGGTGGTGCAGGTGGTGGAGGTTATAGAGGTGGTAATGGTAGTGGTGGCAATGTGGAAGGTATTGGAGCTGGTGGGGATGGTGTTGGAAGGGCTGGAGGTGGTGGTGGTGGTGGAGATAATGGAAGTGGTGGTGGTGGAGGTGCTGGAGGTGGAAGAGTAGTTTTGGTGGGGATCCTAAAGATGATAGAGCTAGTGGTGGTGGTGGTGATGGTGGAAGTGGTGAAGGTGATGAAAATGATAAAGGTGATAGAGGCAGTAATGCTGGTGGAGTTGGTGGTGGTGAAGGTGTCGTTGGTGATGGAGGCAGTGATGTTGGTGGAGGTGGAGGTTGTGGAGGTGGTTGGAGTGGAGATGGAGGAGGTGATGAAGTTGGTGGTGGTGGAGGTCCTAGAGATCATGGAGGTGGTGAAGGTGGTGGACATAGTGACAGTGTAAGGTGGCGGAAGTGGTGATGGTGGTGGAGGTGATGGAGGCTGTGGAGTTGGTAAAGGCAGTGGTGGTGGAGGTGATGATGTTGGTGGAGGTGGTGGAGGTGATGGAGGTCATGGTTGAAGGTGTTGGAGGTGACGAAAGTCATGGTTATGGTGGTGATGTGGGAGGTGATGGAGCTGTGGGTGGTGGAAGTAAGTGCTCGAGATGATGGAAGTGGTGGTGTTGTGAGTGCTGCAGGTGGTGGAGGTGATTTTGCTAGGGATTAGGAACGTGATGGAGCTGGTAGTGGTGGATGTGGTGTAGGTCGTGATAGTAGTAAAAGTGGTGACAGTGGTAGAGGTGGTGGATTTGATGTAGGTGTTGATGGTGGTAGAGGTAATGGTGGTGGTGATGGTGGTTTTAGTGGGAATGGGACCTGGCGTGTTGGTTGTGGTGAAGGTATTGGAGGTGTGGAGGTGGTGTTGAGATGAATGTAGTAGAGGTACTGCAGGTGGCAAAGGTTGTGGAGGTGATGATGTTGGTGAAGGTAATGGAGGTGGTGGAGATAGTGGAGGTAGTGGTAGAGGTGGTGGTAGAGGTTGTAATGGTGGATGGAGGTGATGGAGGTGTGGAGGTGGTGGTGTTTGTGGTGGTGGTGAGGTGGTAAGGTGGTGATAATGGTGAAAGTGGTAGAGGTGGTGGTGGAGGTGGTAATGGTGGTGAAAGTGGTGGAGGTGATGGAGGCAGTGGAGGTGATGGAGTTGGTTTGGTGGTGGATGTGGTGATGTTGTTGGTGATGTTGGAGGTGGTGGTGAAGGGGGTGGGAGTAGAAGGGCAAGAATGGGGGAGGTGATGAAGGTGATAGTGGAGGAGGTGGTGGAGATGCTGGGAGGTGGTGGAGATGTTGGGTGGTGGTGGAGGTGATAGAGGTGGTTGTGGTGGTGGAGATGATGGAAGTGATAGATGTGGCTGTGGAGGTGGTGGTGGTGAAGGTTGTGATGATGGAGGTGGTGATAGTGGTGATGGAGGTGGTGTGGTGGAGGTGGTGATGGTGAAGGTGTTGGAGGTGGAGGTGGTGACTGCTGTGGTGGGGGTGATAGAGGTGGTTGTGGTGATGGAGGTGGTGGTGGTGAAGGTGGTGGTGGAGGTATTGGAGGTGGAGGTGGTGTTGTTGTGGTGGAGGTGGTGGTGGTGAAGATGGTGGTGGAGGTAGTGGCTGTTGTGGTAGGGGTGATGGAGGTGATAGAGGTGGTTTTGGTGATGGAAGTGGTGAAGGTGGTGGTGGAGGTGGTCATGGTGAGGTGGTGAAGGTGTTGGAGGTGGAGGTGGTGACTGCTGTGGTGGGGGTGATAGAGGTGGTTGTGGTGATGGAGGTGATGAAGGTGGTGGTGGTGGCGAAGGTTGGGAAGGTGGTGGTGGAGGTGTTGGAGGTGGAGGTGGTGGTGGTGTGGTGGAGGAGGTGGTAGTGAAGATGGTGGTGGAGGTGGAGGTAGTGGTTGTTGTGGTGGGGGTGTTGGAGGTGTTAGAAGTGGTTGTGGTGATGGAGGTGGTGAAGGTGGTGGTAGAGGTGTTGGAGGTGGAGGTGGTGGCTTTGGTGGTTGTGGGGGTGATGGAGGTGATAGAGGTGGTTGAGGTGATGGTGAAGGTGATGAAGGTGGTGGTGATGAAGGTAGTGGAGGTGGTGGAGGTTATGGTTGTGGGGGTGATGGAGGTGTTGGAGATGGTGGATGCGGTGGCGATGGTGGGGGCAGGGGAGATGAGCAGCCAGAAAGAGAGGGAAGTGGCTGTTCTCGTGTCAACGAGACACACTTCTCTATGTCTGGCCAGGAGAGCCTGAATGAACCTCAGGGATCCCTTGTCCTGCCCCACCTGGTGACATTAGGCAGCCTGCCCAGAGCTCCGTGAATAATGAGGAAGAAAATCCACATTGGATTCCAGAGCACCTGAGTCCCCCCGTGACATTTTGCGGGAACATGAACCCCTCCAGCTGCTTCTCTTCAGGACTGCAGACAAAAGTGCGGAGCTGCTGGCCTGGCTCCCCCAACCTTCACGGTCTTTCCTCACCATGGCACAGGGAGGTTCGTCAGAGAATAAGGCTGGGCACAGAGAGGGGACAGGAGGGGAGCAGGCAGGTGTGCTTAGCAGGCAACAGCCCTTCCCTGGGTGCGGGAGGTGACGCTGCCCTGAGTTGCCATTGGGCTGGCTCCTGATCGTCGCCTGGGAAGGCTGCGGGTGGGGCTGACACTCTGTGCACCGGGGGAGGGCTGCGCTGTGTGGCTCTGGACTTCTCTGTTTCTGCAGGGGAATCTGTGCTCCAGGGTCAAGCTGTCACCAGGGTGTTAAGAGGGAGCAGTCAGTCATCCAAAACCCGCTCTGCTGCCACTGAGAGGCATTTTTCAGCTTGTCAACTGACTCATAGAATTGGCAGAGGCTGTAGAGTTCTCACAGTCTAGCATCCCTTGACCTCTCCAATTTACAGAGGAACAAATCTAATCACTCTGAGCTTGAAGACTTGTTGAAAGCCACATAGGTGGTTTGTGGCTGAGCCACATCTGAAGGCCTTGTGACCCTGAGCTCCACGTCCTGGGGGATCCACCGCCCACACCCGGCGCAGCTCCTCCCCTCTGCACCTGGCCATGCCACCCTCCTGGGGCCACATACAATCCCGGCTGCCCTGCTTAATGAGAAATTGCAGAGACATAGTCACCAAAGTGAGGTCTTTGCCTGGTTTTCTAAGAAAATGGAACTGCTGTTGGGCAAACACTGTCCATGTGAGATGGTGCTGCAAAAGGCTGTGCCGTGGCTGGGTCATGGCAAGGGCTCAGGAGCCTTGGTAACCGTCATGATTACCACTGTTATCTGCCAGGTCTTCTTTCTTATTTGGTGGTAAAAAAACACATTATGATGACAAAACTGTTGCTGCCCACTGAGAGATCTTACCTGTTGATGAGGGAATTCAGTATTTAATTCTTTGTGGAAAAGGAACTTCATTAGACAATCCCAAATGGCAATTGCAAGACATTTTGTTTTTTAAAAACTAAGTGTTTCCCTTTCTTTTATTTATTTATTTATTTATTTATTTATTTATTTATTTATTTGAGATGGAGTCTCACACTGTTGCCCAGGCTGGAGTGTAGTGGCACGATCTTAGCTCACTGCAACCTCCGCCTGCCTGGTTTGATTCTTCTGCTTCAGCCTCCTGAGTAGCTGGGATGACAGGCCTGCGCCACCACACCCAGCTGATTTTTGTATTTTTTTTTTTAGTAGAGATGGGGTTTTACCATATTGGCCAGGCTGGTCCCGAACTCCTGACCTCATGATTTGCCTGCCTTGGCCTCCCAAAGTGCTGGAGTTTTTTGCTTTCCTAATGTGAATGTGACTCTATATAATGGCAAAAGACACAGAATACAGGTGTGTCTATATATGATATATGATGGCAAAAGACACAGAATACAGGTGTGTCCTATATGATATATGATGGCAAAAGACACAGAATACAGGTGTGTCTGGCTTTACTGCACTTTGCTTTGTGGGCTCTGCAGACATTACGTTTTCTATAAACTGGAGGTTTGTGGCAATTCTGCACCGAGCATGTCTACTGGCGCCCCTTCCCCAACAGCATGTACCCACTCTGTGTTTCTACGTCACGCTTTAGTAATTCTCACAGCGTTTGAAATGTTTTCATGATCATGTCTGTTACGGTGATCTGTGATCAGTGATGCTTGTTGTTACCGTTGTAATTGTTTTGGGGTGCCATGACCACACCCATGTGAAGACAGCAAACTTAATCGATACATGTTGTGTGTGTTCAGACTTCTTGGCCAACTGGCCAGTGCTTGTCCCTCTCCATCTCCTCAGGCCTTGCTAGTTCCTGAGACACAACAATATTGAAATTAGGCCAGTTAATAACCCTACGATGGCCTCTAAATGTTCAAGTGAAAGGAAGAGTCTCACATCTCTCATTTTCATTTCTTTTTAATTTTAAGAGAGGGAGGTCTTACTCTGTCCCCGAGGCTAAAATGCAGTGGCTCAAGTGTAGATCATTGCAACCATGAACTCCGGGGCTCAAGAGATCCTTCTGCCTCAACACCCTAAAGTGCTGGGATTGCAGATGTGAGCCACTGCACCCAGCTTTGTCTCTCGTTTTTAATCAAAATCCAGAAATGATTAAGCTTAGTGAGGATGCCATTTCAAAAGCCAAGGTAGTCCAAAAGCTGGGCCTTTTCTGAATGATAAAAAGGTGACACAGCCTCAGTGCTGATATGAAAAAAGTTTGAGTGAGCTGGATAGGCGATCAAGCCAACCACAGCATCCCCTGAAGCCACAGCCACAGAGAAGGCCCTAACCCGCTTCAATTCTATGAAGGCTGAGAAAGGGGGGGAAGCTGAGGAAGGAAGGCTTGAAGCTGGCAGAGGTTGCTTCGTGGGCCACGGGGAAGGAAGCCATCTCCACAACATGAAAGTGCCAGGTGAAGCAGCCAGTTCTCCAGAAGATCCAGCTGAGATCAGGGATGAAGATGTCTATGCTAAACAACAGGTTTTCAGTGTAGACAAAACAGCCTTCTACTGGAAGAAGCCGCCATTTAGGACTTTCACAGCTGGAGAGGGGAAGTCTGTGCCTGGCCTCAAAGCTTCAAAGCACAGGCTGACTCTCCTGCCAGGGGTGAATGCAGTTTAAGTGGCTTTAAGTTGGATCCAGTGCTCATTTAGCATTCCCAAAATCCTAGGGATCCTAAAAATTATGCTCAATCTTTTCTGCCTGTGCTCTTTAAATGGACCAGCAAAGCCAGAATAACAGCGTGTCTGTTTACAGCCTGGTTTACTGGCTATTTTAGGTCCATGATTGAGACCTAGTAGTCAGAGAAAAAGATTCCTTTCAAAATATGACTGCTCATTGACAGTGCACGTGGTTATCCAAGAGATCTGATGGCAATGTACAAGGAAATTAATGTTTTCCTGCCTGCTGACACCACATCCACTCTGCAGCCCATGGATGAAGGAGTAATTCTGACTTTCAAGTCTTATATTTTGGAAATACATCTCACAAGGTTATAGCTGCCTTCGATAGTGATTTCTCTGGTGGGTCTAGGCAAACTCAAAAGAAACCCTCTAGAAAGGATTTACCATCCTAGATGCCATGAAGAACATTTGAGATTTACTGGAGGAGGTAAGAATCTCAACATTCACAGGAGTTTGGAAAATGTTGATTCCAGCTCTCACGGATGACTTTGAGGGGGTTCAAGACTTCAGCAGAAAAGTCACTGCAGATGTAGTGGAAATGGGGAGAGCTAGAACTAGAAATGGAACATGAGATGAGACTGAGTTGCTGCAATCTCAGGATAACACTTGAATGGATGAGGAGTGGCTGCTTAAGGATGGGAAAGGAAAGTGGTTTCTTGAGATCAGACCTACTCCTGGTGAAGATGCTGCGAATATTGCTGAAATGTCAGCAAAGGACTGAGAATACTACAAAACCTTAGTTGATAAAGCAGCGGCAGGGTTTGAGAGGACTGACTCCAATGTTGAAAGGAGTTCTACCATGAGTAAAATGCTACCAAACAGCGTCATACGTTACACAGAAATCTTTCGTGGAAGGAAGGGTCCATTGATGTGGCAAACTTCATTGTCTTATTTTAAGAAGTTGCCACAGGCACCCCAGCCTTCAGCAACCACCACCCTATCAGTCAGCACCCATCAACACTGTGGCAAGACTCCTGTCCAGCAGAAAGATTATGACTCACTGAAGGCTCAGGTGCTTAAGGCATGAACATCGTTTTTTCAGACACAAGGCTGTTGGCCACTTAAAAGACTACAATACAGTGTAAACGAAACGTTTTTATGTGACTGGGAAATCAGAAAGTTTGCGTGACTCATTTTATTGTGATATTTGCTTTAGTGTGGTCCAGAAGAGCGAGAGAAGTTAATGTTATAAACATACAGCAGACCTCGGCGATGATACTGCAGGTTGACCTCCGATTTTGCAGGTTCAGTTCAACCTGCACTGTCTCCGAGGTCTGCCAGCATGTTTATAACATTAACTTCTCTCGCTGAGGAGCAGATGCAAAGCCCTAGCTACTACAATAAAGAGAACAGTTTGCATTTGGCTCCAGAATAGGCTTTTCTTCTTGGAGATTTGTCTGACTTTCTCTTGTGTGTTTCACATGGGGTTAGGTGGCCCATGAGATCTCAGCTATGAGCAATTTGGCCCTTTAGAGATGAGGTTTGCCGACTTCACTCTAGGGAGGAAGGAACCTTCACCCCAGCTCATCAGGCAGGGGCAGGTGCTTCCAAGGTGGCTTTGTTCGTTTAGTTAGTATTCCTTGAGCAGCTACTGTGTCCATGTCCTGTGTATTGTGGGAGTCATTCTGTTAGTTTCCGCAACTCAGTGAGTAAATTAGCCTTGTCTATGAACAGAATGGCCATTCCCGTGCCAAGGCCATGTGGATTAATAGGAGTCTTGGTTCCAAGTGGTAGAAATCCAACTGCAATTAGTTTAAATGAATACGTTTATTGGTTCAGGTAGGTGGGAAGTCTGGGGGCCGGTGTTTTTGGCATTGCTGAATCCAGGGATGGAGACACAAAGATTGCCCCTCTCCAGGCTGCCCAGAAGTACTTGGCTTCATTCTAAGCCGCGGCCTCACCATCTTTCAGCAAAGATGGCCTTGGCAGCTGCAGACGTGCATGGTATTCAAAGCTTGTGTTTCCAGAGGGGTCAGGAAGGCTCTGCCTTTCACATCTAAAACCCTACAGAGAAGGAATCATGTTGCCCTAGACTGAGTCAACACTGATGCATTCCTGAAGGAGGGAAGCAAGGCCCTTGGGTGACAGCCTCCTTAGAGTCACATGAAGTTGGGAGGGGCAGCTCCTGAAGGAAAAGCTGTAAGGTGGATGAAACATAGCCGCCTGTCACCCCATGGACTGGGGCCCAGGTAGGGGGAGAGCCGAGGGTGGCAGAGCTCAGGACCGCTGGGCTGCTGGAGGCCAGAGAAGGCTGCTTCCCGGAGCCGGGCAGGCACACTGAGCCCCGGAAAACACACAGGGCAAAGTCAGCCCTGTGGAGCCAGGGGTTGGGGGACACCTGACAGGGGCCCAGGAGGTCCGGCAGCAGGGAGACTTGGGGACCCCGTGCTGCATCCAGGAGCCCTCACCACGCTTTCAGGTCCTCCTGGGGAAATCAAAAGGGCAAAGCTTGAGCTCCCAGGCACGAACAGGTCAGCATTTGAAGTAGGAGGTGGATTCGTGAATCTTCCTGGCGAAGGATTAGTAGGGAGAGATAAGGCCAGATCTTGAGTGTTCGAAGTGGCTTTTTGGGTTGTAAGCTGTGGTTTAAAAAGCTCGAGATTCAGATGACTTGTTTGTGGGTCACCATGTCCTGTCCTTCTCTCACCAACCCCTGACAGTTTTACACCCACGATTTTTCAGTATGTTGGTTAAGAGAATTTCCGTTTGGACAACTAAATTTTTTCAAAATGCCAGAAAATTGTCAGTGTCAAATACAATACCTGCTTTCCTTCTGAAAAGTGTTAGTGAAGTCTTTTCCTTCTAGTAGACTCAAGCGTAGGAACTACCTCCTGTGGCACTAATGACTATCATGATTCCAGGCACATAGTAGACACTCAACAAATGTTAAACCAAATCAAACTTTTGCTGAAATGGTTACCACGTTTTCCTCCAGAATGGCAAGATTTTTTTTTTTTTGAGACACCAAGGCTGGAGTACAGTGGTGCAATCTTCACTCACTGCAACCTCCACCCCCTGGGTACAAATGATTCTCCCACCTTAACCTCCTGATTAGCTGGCATTACAGGTGCGAGCCACCACAGCCCAGCTAATTTTTGTATTTTTAGTAGAGATGGGGTTTCACCATGTTGGCCAGGCTGGTCTCAAACTCCTGACCTCAGATGATCCACCTGCCTCGGCCTCCCAAAGTGCTGAGATTACAGGCGTGAGCCACTGTGCCCAGCCTAGAGTGGCAATAATTTTAATCATCTTTGGGGTTGGTAGACAGAAACACTCTCAAGGGATCCTTGGCAAAGCTGTTGCTCAATTGTGATGATTTTAGATACGGTGCCTGAGGTCTGGTATGTTTTAGAACTCCTGGTTCCTTTCCCAGTGGGCCTGTGACATGATTTTGAACATCATGGTCCACAGGGTGCTGCTGAGAGGCTTGTGCACCGTGGTCTGTCCTAGGAACAATGTGACGTTGGTAAAACTCTCTTCTGGCCAGTTTTCACCTTCCCAATCCATGCCCCACTTCTCTTTCCTGGCACCCAACCCCACTTCTGACTCTCGCTCCTCAACTCCAGGGATCTTCTCTGTCTCATTTCTGCTGTTGCTGGCAAAGATATCAACAACTGATAAAGACGAGTTAGAAGGTGGAGTCCTGCTTTCCAGCCTTTTCCTTGGTGTCCAGCCTCTAGAAGATCAGCCCCAACCCTCCCTGCCGAGGACTCAGCCCCACCCTCCCTGCCAGAGGTTTAGCAAAGAATTCCAATGCTGTGGTCATTTGTATACTCTCTCTCCCCATGTTGTTCCAGAAAAGACTTGAAGCTAAAATTAATATGATAATCAAGAGAAGAAGAGATAAAAGGGAAAGCAAGAATGGAGACAACGGTACAAAACCAGATGGGAGATTTTCCGACAAACCACATAACAGGGTCCTGCCCGTTCACAAGGGGCGGACCACGAATTTCACTCTGAGGTTTTTGTACTTCCCTGGAAGAGGGAGATACTATCAAGTATGTAGCTAGAAATGTTTCTAAGAAAAAATGAAGTTTCTCAAGAGTGGCCCAGCTGTTTCTGAGGCCGAGGGAGCTTGCTGTCTTCTGCAGAGACCTGGTTTTCCTAGTCCGGCCTCAGTGACCCCAGTACTGGGGCTCCCGGCAGGGTGCCAGGTAGGGCAGCGGGCTTGGGGCATGGCTTGGGTGGATGGGACCCTCCTGAGGTGAGACTACATGGGAGAGGCTATGGGTAAGCCCTTGGAGATGGTTGGACAGTAGTGATGTGTCTTCAGGAGACCTGGGGCTTCCGCTGAGAAGCGGCCTTGAAACCATGATCCTCCTTGCTCACAGATTCTGTATTGTGAGTTTGCCTGCTTGCTAAAGTGTGTTTGCACCCTCAAAATCAGCACTTGCGGCATGTTGGTGGTCATTTTTGGACACACTCCGAATGGTGAAAAGTGTGAACCCATGTGGCACAGGCTCCCAGGGAGGTGGACCCCGGCGCGCTGCCTTCCCGTCCCAGCTCAGGCTGCAATGCGGCTTCTGTGTGCTCCACTCATTGCCAGGCAGTTTGCAATTTTGTTCTTTACTGGTCATTTTGATGTTTGAAGGGGCCCTGAGCGCAGTGCAGAGGTGCTGTCTGTGTTCCTGAGCCCGGGAAGACTGTGATGCACCTGAGGGAGAGAATATGTGTATCAGAGAAGCTTTGTTCAGGCTGAGGGATGGTGCTGCTGGCCTTGAGTTCAGTGTTAATGAACTGACAGTATTCATCAAATGAGGGGTCTTTAAACAGAAATGCGAATCAGACAAGGTCATATATTGCTTGATAGATGAAAATGAAGTGACCGGAAGCTCGCAGGAACCTAATCCCGAGTTTCCCCTAGGAGCCACCATTCAGCACCTGCTAATTCTGTGTTCACAGAGACTTTATGGAACACGACTGTGATACACAAGTGCTGACAGCATCTTAGCTGCTCCTGAGTCTAGGTGGGGTGGGCAGCTGTCCTGAAGTTGGGTGCCTGGTGCTCCCTGGGGCCACCTCTCCTTCCAGGCCTGGCTGAGTGGTGGCCTTTTGAACAAGCACCTCTTTATTTCGGACAACGTCTAGATGACAATGGCATTTGTTTGCGAGTGGATCATGGGGCCTTTGCTCAGTGTGGCATTACTGGCCGATGGCAGCAATGCTGACTTCTCTCCCAGATGCAGTCACCTTCATGGGGGCGGACGCCTTGCTTGTCTAGGCAATCTCAAATGGCAATGTTTGACCTTACAGCCGAACAACAAAAGGATTTTGATTTCCCAGAGACTTACTGCTCACCCCATGCTTGCCTTGGCTCAGTCACATTGCTTCGTGACCTTCAGGCTGGGGGCTGTTTGGAAGGTCTGGGCACGAAACCCGACTTTTATCCAGGACAATGAAAACCCCAAGTGCCAGCTTTTCTCAATACCAGCTTTGCTATCTGTCTCGTTCAAAACCTGTAGGAGTCTGAAATACAATGTATGGTAACAAGTGGGCCTTTAAACCGCTATTGAAAATGCCTGTGTTGTGATGAGATAGCACATAAAGCAGTGAATGGCCCCAGCCCACAGCTAATGGCAGGGACTCGGGCCACCGGCCAGGCTGGCTCTAGCGACCCCGCCGGGCCCTGGCCCAGCTTTCTCACTGACATGTCAAGAAGGGAGAGGCTGAGGGTGTGGGGACCTGGGGAGGGGTGGCGGCTGGGTGAAATCCCACTTCTACCCCCGGATGACACGCCCCAGCTGCTTGCGGCAGTTTCTGGGAGCCCCGGAGGATCTCAGCGTCTGACCTTTCCTGGCTGTGGCGGTTCCTGCTGCTGTTTGCGGAAGTCCCTGAGTCAGTGGCAGGAGAGTGAGTAAAATGTCACCCCTGTGCAATGCCACAGTGCTGAGGCTAGTGGAATGTCACAGGGTTTGGGAGAATGTGGCAGATTCCCCCCCCACACAAACCGGAAGCTCGGTGGCCACAGACCAGGAGGCACCGGCCCCTCCGACGGACCTCGGGACCAGACTGGGTGATAACAAGGGCGCTTTCCCCTACCGAGAAGCCATAAGATGCTCTGCTACTGTGCTGCCAAAGCAAGGCTTCCCACCTGTGCCCTCAGTGAGCAGGGCCTCCACTCAGGGGCTACCGAAGCACCAGCTGTCATTCCCGGAGTTCCAGACAAAATGGCACGTGGACACTTGGATTTAAATCCAGCACCGCCATGATTTCAGGGGCTATTTCATCTCCTGAGCCTGTGTTCCCTTGTCTGCAGAGTGGGGTGCACATGGCCAACCTCACAGAGCCATGGGACCCACAGAGGCGGCTCTCGCTGGTTCCCTCTCAGTGCTCAGCAGGGCCCGGGCCACCCCTGCAAAATCGCTTCTTCCTCCCAAGAGGTTTGAGCTTGGATTGAATTCAGAATTCCCTGGAAAGGGTGGCATCAAGAGGCCTCCTTTCCAGGCATCTGCATTGTTTGAAGTCTCATGTGACCTGCCCATGACTCTAGGGAGAGGAGCAATGGGGGTGATCACCAGGACAAGCTGGTGGCCCTCTTGGATGGATGGTCGTGATTCCACTTGCTCTCAGAACTACACTGTGAGTCATGGCTGGTGTTGGCATCCCATTTTCCTGAAAAAGAAATGGAGAAAATGTGACTTTCCACACAGCTTGTTAGTGGCAGAGTGGAGGTGAGACCCTGGCTGTCCTAAGTCTAGGCAGGGCTCCTGCTGTGAGCTTGGTTCTGAGCTCAGGTTCTAGGGAGGAAGGGAGGACTGGGTGCTTTGGGAAGAGAGCAGGAGGCCTGGCCTGCAGGGAGGCAGCTGTGGAGCAGCCACCAGGCTGTGGCTACCCGTAGTGGCTGGGAGGGCCAGCTGAGGACCCACACTTGGGCCCAACCATCACGTGACCTGAGTCCTCTGCAGAGCGGATGGGGCTCAGGCTGACACTGGGTGGCAAGAAGGGGTGAGTAGGTTACTGGGTGTTAGCCTGGCAGCTAGGGTGGTCAGAAGCCTCTTGTTTCAGACATAGTGATGGGGAAATGGACTTTGGCTGGTCTCTTTGATGGCTGATGGATCTGTACATTCATTCACGGGGTATTCATGAGCACCTTACAGGTGGGGAGATCAGGACACAGGTAAGGAAGACAAAAAGTCTTTCCCTCGAGGAGTTTATGGTGGTGAAGGGGGAGAAACGGTAAACAGACATAAATAAAAGCACGTCGTATTGAAAGTGATGTTCCTGTGGAAATGAAAAGCAGTCTGGGGACCAGGGATGCTGTGGTGGGGTGAAAGCTGCCGTTTAAACCGTCCGCATCAGTCTGAAACCTGGGCACAAAGACAGCAAGGACAGCCTGAATGTGCCCAAAGTGGGGAACGGGGAATGTAGCCCTGAAGAGAACACGAACGTTCTGAGTGGAGGAGCCCCAGGCTGGCCGTCTCTCTGCCAGGCCGCCCAGCCCTGGGAGGAGGCTGGCTCTGCATAGTAGGGATGGGCCTTGTGTAGACCACTGGGTGCATGGCTGCACTGGAGGGCACATGACGTCCAGTGCTGCCTTGATATCTTGGAGCCTCCAGGGTCCCACACTCTAAACTTTGAGCTCCCCTGCTCTCCCCAGACATGCCTCCCCGCTGCCACCCCTCAGTGGCCAAGTGGGAAAGCGTCCTTCCCGTTGGCTGCATGGGCTGTATCCCACCTGTCCTCCAGCCTGGTTCCACCTTCCTGTCTGTCCCCAGAATCACTCACAGCAGCCATTCACTGTCTCCCACAGGAACCAGCCCCCCGCCTCTCCACCTACACTATGTCACTACCAAGCCTACCCTCCACAGCCCTGCCCTCTCTGCTCCCCAGTGCAGTCTCATGTGGCCTCCCAGATGCTCATCTATGTGGCTGAGAGACTGATTGCATCTGTCCAGTGCCAGGTGTTGTGGGTTTGACCATCCTTAGAAACCCATCTCTCACTGGTGTCATAAAGAGGTAAACAGAAGGCTGGCCATGATGTGTGTTGAGGGTTGAGGAGGCCTGCAGGGCCGCCACAGAGGAATGGGTGCACCCTACACCCCATGGAGGCTGAGAAGGGACAGAGCGGAACGGGGCTCCAGCATCTCCCCCATCACCAGCACTGGGCCTCCTGAAGCCCATTAGCCGCTGGACATTTAGAGATGGGGAGTGGACACCATGCAGCAGGCTCAGCTGGGGGCTCGTGGACTCACCTGCTGCCTGCTTCCTCTGCTGCTTTGCTGTCACTGCAGCATCTATAGCTCGTCTTGCAGCTGGGCACGGCTCCACTGCCACGTTGTGGCCCATGGGGTGTTGTGTGTGTCCATTCTGGGTTGTGTTCTTACAAGGAATGGCTGTGCGCTCTCCTTGCTCTGACCCCTCGCACTGGGTTTTAGGCTGAATTAGCCACCTTTGGCTCTGAACAGAAAATCTGTGTTGAGGTTGGCACAGCTGTCCTTAGGCCCCACAATCACCTACCTCTGAATTGTTACACAAGAAAAAAATAAACTCCAAGCTTGTTTAAACCATGATATTTCTGATTGTTTTGCTATAGGAGCTTGGATAGTACTCCAATCAATAAAGATAGGGAGACAGTGTTTACATACATTAATAAAAACAACACAAATGCTACTAATACCAGAGGTGTTATCCACCCTTTTGTGGAGTTACTGTGTTTTAGGTACTATCTAAGAGTGTTTTGATTCAGACGTATAATTTAGTCCTCATAGCAATCTTGCAAGTCTTATTATTACCCGGTATTAGTCTGCTCTCACACTGCTATAAAGAAATACCAGTGACTGGGTAATCACGGTTCCGCATGGCTTGGGAGGCCTCAGGGAACTTACAATCGTGGTGGAAGGGAAGCAAACATGTCCTTCACAAGGCAGCAGGAGAGAATGTGCGTGTGTGAAGGAAGAGATGTCAAACACTTATAAAACCATTTTGATCTCATGAGAACTTACTATCACGAGAACAGCATGGGAGAAACCGCCATGATGCAATCACCTCCCACCAGGTCCCTCCCTCGACATGTGGAGATTATGGGGATTGCAATTCAAGATGAGATTTGGGTGGGGACACAGCCAAACCATATTGACCCCCTATTTGACAAAGAAGCTAAGTGCAGTAGGGAAGGCAACAAAGAGGTCCGGCAGGCCCACCTGCATCAAGTCCATTTATCATTAGACGTTATCTGTGAGTGCATTCGTGTCTTTTTGCTGCTATAGTAAATTCCCACAAACTTAGTGACTTAAAACAATGCAACTGTGTGATCTTATCATTCCATAGTTACAAATCCTTCATGGACTAAAATTTAGGCATTGCAAAGGCCACACTCCTCCAGGAGTCTCTGTGAGATGATCTGCTTCACGGCCATTCTGCCCTCACTTCTCCAGGCCACCTGCATTCCGAATCTTGTAGCTCTTCCTCCTCTTCAAAGACAGCAGCCTGGCCACATGCAACATCCTTCTGACACCCACTCACTCTTCTGCACCCTCCTCTCACTTCTAAGTGAAGTCACCCCTGTGACATTGGATGATGAGTCCACCTAGATAAACTAGAACAATCCCTCATCTCAAGATTGCCTGACCACAGCCCCAATTCCACCTGCAACCTTGGCCCCCTTTGCCCTGTCACCTTGAGTATTCACAGGTTTCAGGGAACAGGACACAGACATCATGGGAGGGCCTCTTATTCTGCCATCACTTGTGCTTGCAAAGTGTCAGCAGCCCCCCTCTGGAATCCAGCTTCTAGAGAGAAGGGACCCTCCCTCAGAGGTTTGGTTCCTCACTGTCTACCCGGCACCCAGTCTGGTTCCAGGTACACAGCAGTGCTTGGAATCTGGTTGGAGGAGAGTCAGGTCAAACATCCCAGTGTCATACAGTGAACAGTGAAATGCCACGTGTATGGGACTGCTGAGTATGGAACAGTACGCTGAGTTACAGTCAGGGCTCGAAGACTCAAAGTGCTTTGAAAGAAGAGCATTTGATCTAAGCTACCAGGTGTGTCAGGTGGAAATGGAGGTTTCTCTTCCTTTAGAAAGCTTGGAGGCACTGACTTCTGCTGTTGGCTCAGGTTTCAGGATGCTGGGACCCAGGTCTCTGGGGTTCGCTTGGACTTTGTCTTCTTCATCTCCTCATGGTCACAGGATGGCTGCCACAGCTCCAAGATCAAGTCATATTCAAGAGAGGAAGGGGAGGGGCACACCGCAGACTTCTGCTTCAGTCTCATTGCTGGAACGGTGCCACTGGGCCACCCTTAGCTGCTCTGGCAGATGAAAGTGAGCAATTGTATCAAGATGTCTCCAGCACAGGCTGGCAAAGGGGATGGGTATTGAGGGTGAGTCCAGGTGAAGGACCCTAAGGGGCAGCCTGCAGGAAAGGGGGAGGCGGAGCAGGGACTCGCCTGACCCAGGAGGTGTAGGCACGAAAACAGAGTGTGTGAGGATGTGGTGTGTGGTCTGAAACATCGGAACACTGAGCCCATGGGCGATGGGTGGTGGTCCTCCTGGGTCAGCCCCAGATGCCACACTGAGGCTTTGGACATTGTCCTGGGGCTGATGGGGAGGAGGGACATGATACGGGTGTGTTTTAGAGACAGCTTTAGCACGTAGGTTGGAGGAGTGATTGTGGATGAAGCGTGGACTCTGGACCTGTTGATGGCAGATAGTGCAGAGATCCGGGCAACAATGGTGCATGTCTTATGGGAAGCAGTCGCTCCTTGCACCCTGGACTCTGGTTCTCTCTGGGATCCCAGGAAAGAATGGAACAGTGGGGCCTGGGAAAGGCTTCAGAGTGGAGGCAAGGCTGAGTCATTGTCCAAGTCCAAGGGAGAAAGAAGTCATCAGTCCAAGAAAGGAAGACCTGGCAAGACTTGAGGAAGAGTCTGGTGGCCAGGGGCTGGAACTAGAAGAGATTGTGTGCCTTAGACAAGATGTTTTGTGTGTCTGGGGCCCGAGGACCTGTGGAGGACAGGCTCTGGGATACACTGGTGGAGCAATGGGCACCCTGTGTGGGTGGACACAGGGACACAGAATGGCCGAAGATCGTGCTGCCTGTAGATCCAAAATGCCAGTGACAGTGTGTGTTGAGGATGGGTTCTGGTGAGTGACCCTATAGGGCAAATGATCCCAAGAGGATTATCCACAGGAGCTCTGATCTGCCAAGCACGTGGTCAGTGCCAGACAGCAGGCTGGACACAGAGGGCGGGGAGTCGCTTCTTTCTCATAACATTGGAAGTAGGTGTGTTTACCTCTGTTCTACAGAGGGGGATACAAAGGCTAAGGTAACAGTAATGACAATGAAACAAAAGCAATGACAAAGCTGGGCTGGAGCCAGGTCCATCTGCAGGCGGATTGCAGGTTCTTCACCTCCCTCCTGAGGACCAGCCTCACGCACTTTCTGCTCCTGGTGTTGAAGAGCCGTGTTGGGGATGTGGCTCTCTGCATGGAGGGTGACATGCCAGCCCCATTCCTGCCACCCATAGGTCACCGTCCAGGCCTCGGTCTGGAGGGCCCTGACGTGTGTGTGCTGGGCTCTGCTGGCACAGGCACCTGTTTCTGCAGGGTCCGTCCTGCGGCAGGGGGTTGCGGAGGCATCGCTCAGTGCCCTTGGGTCTGGAGACATGAATCACCAGCCCTTCCACTGGCCCCAGGATTTGGTCAGTTATAAAAATATCCGGAATTGGCATGGGGCGGATTCAGGAACCGAAGCTTGCTCCTGCCCTGCTCTTGCAGTATTGGATTGTACAATTATAGCCCTTTAGAAGTTTTCTAATGTGCCACAAGATGTCAAGCAGCGGCACCAAGATTAATACTTTCTTTAATGACCAGTGCTGACTTTGACCTTGAAGTGTGTGGCGTGTTCTGAGAGCACATTTCCTCCCTTCTGCTTTGCAGCTCCTGGATTTTGAAAAGTTAACTCCTTGCTCTCATCTGAACAGTTCACCTAAGGTGTTCACTTGTTCTATTTACCTTGAGCTAAAGTGTTTTAGAGAGACAGGCGGGGGAGGAGGGAGGTAGAGAAAGGGGGAGGGGAGATAGAGAGGTGGGGGAGAGGAAGGAAGGTGAGAAGAAAGGGGAGGGAGAGGTAGGGAGAAAGGGGAAGGGGGAAGGGGTGGGGGAAAGAGAGAAAGCTTTTTGTTCAGACTTCCTGCTTCATCTCCAAGTCTTCAACTGCCTGCCGTGTCCCTGGTGAAGCCCCTTCTCTGGGCTCAGCCTCAGGAGTGTGCTGTGCTCTGCCCTCTGGAGCCACTGGCCCTGGCAGTGAGTGCAGGCATCCTTCCCACCACTCATGAGTCCCCTTCTCTTCCCTGCCCTCAGTTCTCTCTCCTCCTTTCCTTCCCCCCCTTTCTAGTCTCCTGTGCTCCTCTCTTCCATGTTCCAGAATCTGGTGTTGGCCTGGCCTTTGTTTCCAGCCTAGCCTGCCTTGTTCAAGATGAATCCAGGAGCCCCAGATTACTCCAGCTCCGAGGTGGGGTCCCGGGTAGAAGGGCAGTGCAGCGAGTCAGCGCTGAGGACGGATGGTGAAGGGCCTTTTCGTAACTGTGCACGTCAGCCTGGCCGCCCTCTCAGCTGCATTGCCATTTTCCTGGGCTCCCAATCCCCTGTGACAGCTGAGGCTGAGTGCAGAGGGTGGGAAGAAAAGAGGGCCCTGGGGTGGGAACAGGAGGCCAGGCTGGCACCTTAGGCTGCCACAGAGGGATCTGGGGCCACCTTTGGGTTTGACATGACTTGCTGTGTGACCTTGGGAATGTCACTCACCTTCCCTGCACCTCAGTTTCCTCAGTTGTCCAATGAGAAAAACCCTCCTGCCCAGGCTGCTTTTCAGGGTGTGCGTGAGGCTCAAAGATGCCAAGCAGGATCATAGTTTGAGTGGGAGAAAGCGCTGGGCTCCATGCTGTTAGCTCAGCAACTGGGGCCACCCGGCCAGCTGAGGGGTGCCAGGGGGCCAGGCCAGGCTCTGGGGGTTTTATGCTGTAGCCTCTGTCTCAGTCCACTCTGTGTTACTATAAAATAATACCTCAAACTGGGTAATCTATAAAGAAAACAGGTGTGTTTTCCTCACAGTTCTCCAGGCTGAGAAGTTCAAGGGCATGGCGCAGGCTTCTGGGGAGGCCTCTTGTGCTGCCTCCTAACGTGGTGGGGGTAAGGTCACAGGGGAAGCAGGTGCCTTCAGCGAGGGGAAACTCAACAGATGTCCTGGCTTTATAACAGATGAATGTAAGTCTACCAGGCTGAATCCAGTCTCTAGAGCAGGGAGCTCAGGCCCTATGGGAGAACCACACTAAGCCATTTGGGAAGGCTCTGCCTCTGCAACCCAAGCCCCTCCCACCGGCCCACCTCCCAACACCCCACGCTGGGGTGGGGCAAGCCACAGCCGAACCATTGCAGCCCCAAGTCTCACTCATTAGCTGGGCGACATCGGGCAGCTGCTCCAGTTCTCTGGGCCTCAGTTTAACAATTGTATTAGTCCAAGATCTCTTTCCAGGTTATGGGGTGGAATGTGGAATGGACAGGAGCACGTTCAGAAGGGGAGGGCATTAACAGAGCACAGCACCTCTTGAGCTCAGTGCCTGTGGGGCTGGAGTGCAGGTGTGGGCAGCAGCACTCCCAGTCCTGAGGCCTCGCGTCTGCTGTGCTCCTGCCTGGGCTTCTTGCAGAAGGACCTCCTGTGGGCCTTCAGGTGAGGGGGTGCATTGCCTCTTGGTGGGTGCAGGGACACTGAGCTTGTTCCTTCAGCGGATGCCCAAAGCGGCTCACTCAAGTCATTCTGTCCAGGAGCTGCTCCAGGAACTAGCCATGCTTCTGAGACCCTACTCATCTTTACTGAGTAAACTCAAGGTAAGGACGTTATCGGTTGTGCAGATGATGAGCTCTGGACCATCCGCCAAGAGGCAATGGTGATGCTCCTGATCCTGGGTCGCTGGGCTCATGCTCGAGGCTTGATACTCATTTATTTCTCTCCCACCTTTTCTTTATGGAATCCTCCGCTCCAGTCGGACTCTGCAGTTCCTGAGTCTTCCCACTGCCGAGCCTCTGCCCACGCATCTGCCCCAGCCTGAGCCCCTGCTCCTCTTCCTCTGACTGCTTGAGTCTGGCTGATTATTTAGGTGATACTTCCTCTGGTACTTCCCTCCTTGATGAGGACAAAACTTTAAGGGAATGAATGTAAGGTACTGAGCACGGGTCCTGATGTCAGCTTCCTGAGCACATGCTGAGGAAGCAGGAAGGCTTGGATTCAGGCCCCGGGGAGGCCATGCTTTTGTTTTGTGCTGACCCCACTCAATTTGTTGTGGTTCTGTTCTGGGCCTAGTAGAGAAAAGTGGCAAGAATGGTTAAGGGTCTGGACTCAAAGCCAGAGCAGGGGAGGTAAGGAGGGTGCAGAGGTGCTCTGTGTGGTGGGAGGCTTGAGAGCCTTGAAGGGGCATGGTGGCCATTCTGGGTGTCCATTTCTGGGTGTCCATAGAGAGAACCATTAGGATCAATGCATGGAAGTTAGAGGGAAATTGATCCTCTCTTCCTTAAATATCAGTGCTATTATGGGGTGGGGACCAAATGTTGCACTCCCACCCATGATTCTGTGTTAAAATCCTAATAGCTGATGGGAGGCTGTTAGGAGTTGGGGGGCTCTGGGAGGTGATTAGGTCATCAGAGGAAGCCTCATGAATGGGATTAGTGCCTGTGTTAGTCTGTTCTCAGGCTGCTAATAAAGACATACCCAAGACTGGGCAGTTTCTCAAGGAAAGAGGTTTAATGGACTCATAGTTCCACATGGCTGGGGAGGCCTCACCATCATGGTAGAAGGAAAAGGAGAAGCAAAGGCAGGTCTTCCATGGCAGCAGGCAAGGCCGTGTGTGCAGGGGAACTGCCCTTTATAAAACCATTAGCTCTTGTGAGACTTACTATCACAAGAACAGCACAGGGCAGATGAGACTTGGGTAGGGACACAGCCAATCCCTATCAGTGCCCTAATGAGAGAGACTTCAGAGAGGCTCTGCCTGTCTTCCAGGGCATGGGGTTACAGGGAGAAGGCCATGGCCCTCACCACACTGAGCTGCCAACCCTTTGATCTTGGACTTTTCAGGCTACAGAACTGTGAGAAATGAGTTCCTGTGGTTTACAAGCTGCTCAGTCTAAGGCATTCTGTGATAGCCAGGACTGAGTCAGGCGATCCTAAGAGATGTGGAAGTAGAAGGGGTGTTATGAAGTAATTAATTCTCCACCACACAGCTTTCCAGTACAGGAGGTGTGTGTAATGGAAGGGATTTGTGCTTCGAGGGAGGGGGGCAGTGGCTAATTCCTCATGTGTCTGCCACTTGGCACGCCACAGCCCTGGAAGTGAGGGGTGGGTAGTTTGAGTGTGGTCTGGCAGGAGAGCTGGGGCAATGACCTGTGAAGCCTCCAGCCCAGCTGTGAGCAGGGCCTGCATCACCACAGGGAGGCAGGGACTGAGCCCTGAGATGGGCAGTGGAGCACAGGAGGCGGGCAGAGGGACCTGGGAGTCCAGTGGAGGAGCTGAGAACAAGCATGGAGGCGGGAGTGGCAGGTGTGAACCACACTGGGAATCTCGGGATAAGCCGTGGGAGTGTAGGCTTTGGGGGTGGGTGGTTGCACTCAGGGCTTCTCTGAGGGCTCTGTACACTCTCCTGGCAAAAGCTCTGTGTGTGTTTAACCTGCCACCAGTACCACGCCCTCCCTCCTCTCCAGCACCGTGTCCTCCTTCTGCCTTTAACCCCCACTGCAAGTCTTTACTTTCCCCTCCTGTCTGGCTTAGAACAGAGCACTATTGATCCCTATCATTCATGGATTCCACAGTTGCAAATTCACCTCCTCTTGAAAATTCACTGGTGGCACTCTCACAGTCATCTGCAGACAGGCAGCGGGGTGAGAGATTTGAGCCCCCAGCTCAGGTGGAACAAAGCTCTGCTTTCCTCTCATGCCAGCCCATGCTGTAAACAAATGTGTTATTTTAAGTTCTATTTAGTGCTACTTTCCCCACATTTTAATGCTGTTTGTTGGTGCTTTTGCTGTTTAGAATGGTCCATAACCCTAATGATGATGTGCTGTGTTTCCAAGTGCAAGAAGGCCAGGATATGCCTTAAGAGAAAATACATGTCTCAGAGCAGCTTCAAGCAGGCTGTTCTCTGGCTCTGCTGGCTGTTGAGTTCAGTGTTATTAGTAGTATACATAAGTAATAGTGTATATTAAACAAGGCATCTCTAAACAGAAACACACCTCAAACAAAGTCATGTACTGATTGCTGGTGAGAATGTGAGCAGAGGCCTGCAGGAACCTAACCTGGTATTCCCCCTAGGAACTGTCATTCAGCTGCTGATGTTCTGTTTCTGGCATAACTACTGTGGATGATGAACATTTAGACTGGGCTCGGTTTGGACTGGGCTTGGCTTGGACCAGGTTTCTTTATTACTTTCCACATTCTGCACTGATAATTACAAAGGCTTATTTGAGTTTTTCCAGGGGCTGGGCAATTCTAAACCACATGGTCTATGGATGACAGTGGGTGGAGGCTGGAGACAGAACCCTCAGTTGTGAGATCTTCATGACAGTCCATGCATGGAGAGGGGAGGCTGGAAAGCAAGCTCCGCTGTGAGTTACTATTTGACAGGACACAGACTAGGGGTGCAGGATTGGGCTCACTGGCTGTGAGCCCTGCAGCCGGGATGCCTGGGTTCAATGGAAGGTGGCTCTTTCCGTTCCACTTGGGGAGGCTCCTCAATGTATTTGTGCTTCACTCTTCTTAGTTGTAGATGGGCACACTTTGCTTACAGGGCTGTTGTGAGGAATTAAATGAGCGCACGAGTATAGAACACTGAATGTTATGCCTGGCACACGGACAGGCTCAACGCGTGCCAGCTCTTATTGCCTGATGGGGAGGGATGGGGAGGAGCAGGAGATGCCCAGCCCCAGCCCGAGGCAGAAGAGAGTCACCGAGCGCACCCTCGCCGGGAGGAGAAGCGGGACTGCGACAGCTGCAGTCTCTCTCACCCTAAATGTTTTCTTTCCCAGCTCATCAGCTGGAACTTCTCAGCATTCTTTTTGGCTGAAATTTTATTTCTGGACGTTCCTTGCTAGCATATCACCAGCTGTTATTTGCTAGAAGGAATCCACTTATGTAACTGTCATCTTCGAAAGGGGGTTGGAAGAGGGTGGAGGAGTCTGGGAGAGAGGGTAGAGGAAGAGGCCTGTTTCCACAGCGCCCGTGTTCACAGGGCTCTGGGGGATCTGAGCAGGGCTTTTACATTTGGAGGGGACTTAGGTGGTGAACGATGAGGAGAGGACATCCTACAAAAAGGGCACCGAAGTCTTAACGGAAGTTTGTTTTTCAGAGCCCTTGGTGGATTTCCTCCCCACGTGATGCTTGAGAGGGTGGGGGCCCTGACACCTGCAGGACACCTTCCAGCCCGTGCTCGGGGGGTCCACACTGTCCAACCGGGGCAGGACGCCTGTTGGGGCTGGGCTGGTCCATGATGGGGAGCCCATGGGTTGAGAGGTGCCTCTGCCTCGGCCATGCACAGGCAGGGCCTGGAGTGGGGGCTCTGTGGGCATGGGGCTGCCCATCCAGTCCAGAATGATGCGAGCGAGAGGGCTTCCCCAGAGCCAGCACAGAGGCAGTTCACCCCCTCCACCTCTGCATCTGCCTCCTGATCTGACCTGGGGGGAACGTTCACTATAATGACTCGGGTTCAGCAAATCGCTTCCCTTCTGGGCCCTCCAGGGGAAGGTCCAAGAGAGGCCGCATAGCCAAGGGAGCTTCTCGTGCAGGGGCGTGAGCAGGTCACTCACACATTGACCCCCTTCCCCAGCACACTGCTGGCCCCCACGTCCCAGCTCCTTTATGGTTAGAAACGGCCCCATCTTGGAAAATGGGGAGAGTGGACGTGTTTTCTTTGGGGACAAAGTCCTTAAGAAGCACTGGGCCTCCCCACACCTTCCCCCATTTCTTGGCACTGGAAGCACATGAGTGAGTCCACCACACGGGGCAGATGATGGGATCCGCCCAGGTCCCAGAGCCACCACCTCCGGCGGCAGGAACTGGCTTCCTTGCACTACCACTTGAGCAGGAAGTGAGCTCCCAATGTGTGTGACCCCATATATGCCGAGAGGCCTGTTGTGACCACATGCAGCTGATGGTAATCTGTAAACTCCCTGTGCTGATTGAAGTAGATTATTTTTGCTAACTCTTCCAAGTAACCAAAACCTCTAGTTTCCCCAAACAGATTCCTTCAGGATTTTGGTTAGTTGTGTTTCATAGTTTATATTAATAGCTAGTAGTTGAAATGGAGACCCACATCTGCTTCTGGAATATTACCGAGTGGAGCAGGTGATGCCAGAGGAAGCATGTGCCACTTTCCGTGTGTGAAGGTGAGGTGTGCGGAGGAGGCTGCCATCGCCATCCTCAGCCGGGGCCCTGGGGCTTCTGAACTCACTGCCTGTCCCCAGCAGGCTGGGATCTGGAAGACCCCAGTGCGTTGCCACCCCTGCCTTGTAGGTCAGTTATTAATGAACTGGCTGGCCAGCACTTGCTCACTTACAATGAGCATCATTAGCATATTCATGGCTGTTGGTGGATCTCATCATTCAAAAGGAAGTGTTGCAAAGGGGCTTGCCTCTGTCTCCTAAGGCAATGCCGCACTGTGTGTGTGTGTGTGTGTGTGTGTGTGTGTAAGAGGCGCAGTTTACGCAGCAGATGGTGGAGCCCCGCCTGTGTCCGACACAGGAGACAACAATGAAGAAGAGATGCACCTGACCCGCTGTACGGCGCGGAGGATTCTGCACGGACTCGCTGAAATGGCTTGCGTGTGGCACCTTACCTGGTAAAGGGCTTTGTGTTCCCAGCACTCCCCCGTCCTGCTCTTGGCTATTCCTGGTAGCAGCTGGTTTCTGGAATAACGGCTCTGCCAACAGACATCATTCCCTCTGCGTAAGTGCGAGGAGTGTGATTTGAAGCTCAGTGAGGGAAAGTGATCTCCAGTGCCTCATTTCTGGTAAGAGGCTTGTGGTGGCTTATGAATCTGTGATGGGCTGGACTGTGTCTCTTCCAAATTCCTCAGCTGAAGCCCTACAGCCCCAGTGCCTTAGCATGTGACTGTATTTGGAGATGAGCCTTTAAAGAGGTCATTAAGTCAAACTGAAGTCACTAGGGTCAGTTCTGATTCAACCTGCCTGGTGTCCTCATAAGAAGAGGCGATGAGGACACAGACACAGAGGGCCAACTCTGTGAGGACCCAGGGAGAGAGGGCTCGGGAGGAGAATTTGAGGAGGATGTGGTCCAGATGTGAAGACCCAGGGAGAGAGGGCCTGGGAGAAGGCAGTGCTGCTGGTACCTTGATCTTGGAGGTCCAGTTTCCAGGTCTGGGAGACACAAGCATCTGTTGTTTAAGCCCCTCTCCCCATCCCTCCCATCCTAGGGCCTTGTCATGTGGCTGACTGATAGAGGGTCCCACTGGCCTTGTTGCCCTGACAGCACCTTCCACTACCCTCTCCGCGCCCCCCATCCACCCTTCCCCAGCCACACTGACATTCTTGCTCTCGCTTGAACATGCAGGTGGTTGGCTGGCTGGCTCATCTGCGTGGTATGCTCTTCCCCAGACACCTTCCTGGCTTCACTGACCTGTGGCCTTAGCTCAGAGCCTCCACTCCATGCCTGGCACTCCCGTCTGCTCTCCCTGCCCTTCCTCCATGGCGGCCGTCACCATCGGGTTAGTCATTAACTGATTTCTCCCACAAGAATGAGGCTGGCCTTGGGGAGGGACTCTGCTCACTGCGGAGTGCCTGGTGCCCAGTACATGGCCTGACTGGCCTAAGGGGCTCCACAAATGTTCATCCAACCAAAGATGGAAAGATGACGCTGTTCCATGGGAGGCATGTGGTCCTGGCCATGTCCTCCCACCGTCACCCTCAGATCGGGTGGGGAAAGTGATGCTCGCTTAGCCTAGTGGTTGTGAGGATTAAGTGGGGTGGCACACCAAGATCACCAGGCTTCTTGTAAGCATGCCACCTTCACCGGGAGGATGGAGGCTGGGGACTCTGAATGCAAGGCTGTGGCATTTCTGGAGGTTAACATCTGCAAAGCTTGCCTGGGAGCTCAACAGGAAGTTCTGGCCTGTGGTCACCTACTCTGTTTTCTTAGGGCTCACAGAAGCCTTTAGCAGTATCCTCTGGCGATAGCTCATCCCACTCTCTGCTGACCGTGAAGGTTCCTTTCATTTCCTTGCTCAATCCAATGCAGATTTGAACATCACGTCCCTCCATTTAAACCTTCAGTGGGTTCCTCATTCTCTTAAGGGCTGAATCCACACTTCCTCCTGCCCTCTCCAGCCCACAGCAGCCGATGTCCTCCCAGCTCCAGAACTCCGGCGCCCACTGCTCCTCTGTGGAACCTCCGGTTCTAACTGGGCCCATCTCCTCACCATCCTGGGGGCCCTCGGCGCCATCCTCTGTTGGCACCTCTGCTCTCACCTCCACTTTCCCGGTGTCCCTTCCCCTCTCTTGCTCTCCCCTGCATCTGCCCGGACCCTCACAGTCTTCCAGGCTCAGCTCGGGGAAGACACTTCTGTCTCTGTGGCCTTCTTTGCCTTTTCTTCCTTCTTTACCAATAATACCACTTGCCACCAAAATATCATTTTGCAATATCTCCAAGTGTTGAGTAGTTTGAGGCCCAGGCCACATAGCCTGCAAAACTGGAAGTATTCATTCTCCGATTGTTTACAGAAAGCATTTGCTCACCGCGATCCAGAAGGTGACGAATGACAGAGACTTCAATGATCCGTCATGAACACTTATCTTGATGTGCGTTTGGTGAGGGCTTGGTGGAAGGCGCTTGTGGATGCCACCTTTGGCAAAGACACAGATTCCTCGCTTATTTGAGGGCAGATCTCTGTGTACTAGAGAGGCGGAAGCAGGAGAGTGCAATGGGACCACTTTCCACGGCCCCAGGCAGGCAGCCTGTTCTCTTCCTCTCTGTTCCTATCCCCAGTTTTCCTAATTTGGGCCACATTGCTTTCCCCTGCCCCTTCCAGCACATGGGTAATGGCAGGTAGGCAGGCGGATCTCCACTTTCGCTCTAGAAAGCATCCCTCACACACAGCAATGACACGGGTGAGGAGAGGTAGTCCAGGAGGCCACGATTTTGCAGCCAGAAGTTATTTCTTTTTTCTATTTCCAGTTATCAGAGAAAATATGGATTTGCTGTATAGCTTTGATGTGTCAGAGCCTGTAACTGTGATCAATTTCTGTGTAACAGATTAACTCAAAACCCAGCAGCTTAAAACAACAGACGTTTAACACCTCACACCTTTTCTGTGAGTCAGGAATTCAGAAGCAGCTTAGCTGATTGTTTTGTTCTGGGTCTCAGGAGACTGCAGTTAAGAATGTTGGCGAGGGCCATGCTCACCCGAAGGCTTGACCGAGGCTGGAAGACACACTTCTGAGTCTCACTCGCAGGGCTGTGGGGCGGGGCGGGGACCTCAGCTCCTCCCTGCAGGAACCTGCGGCAGGCTGCCTGGTGCCCTTGATCAGGCAGCCAGCTTCCCCAGAGTGAGGGATGGGAGAGAGTGAAGACAAAGCTGCAGAGCCTTTGTGACCTGCTTTTGGAAGTGGCCCAGGGTGACTTCCATCACACCTGTCTGTTAGAGGAAAGGCATTAGGTCACGTCCACACTCAACGGGAGGGTCTAAACTTCCCCTCCTCAATGGAGAAGTGTTCTCAGGCATCTTTGAGAACCACTGCAGAGCTAAATTAATATAGCCAACACATGTGTTGGCATGTGTGCGTGTAACTGTGTGTGTGGAGCTTATATTTATGTTCATATGTGTGTGTGTGTTGTGTTGTGTGCACATGTTGTGTGCCTGGGTTGTGTGTATATCTGTGTGTAGTATGTTTGTGTGTATGTATTGTGTATTTTGTGTGCATGTGTGTATGTGTGTATGGTGTGCATCTGTGTACATTTTTGTGAGTGGTGTGTGTATATATGTGTGGTGTATTTTTGTGTGTATTTTGTGTTTGTGTGTGTGCAGTTTGCGTGTGTGTGGTGTGTGTGTGCATTGTGTGTATGGTGTGTGGTGTATGTGTGTGCATGTGTGTGTTTATGTATGCACTGTGTGTGGTGTTTGTGTGCATTGTGTGTGATAGGTGTGTGTGCACTGTGTGTGTGGTGTGTCTGTGCATGTGGTATATGTGTTTGTGTGTGCATTGTGTGTTGTGTGCCTGTGTGTGTTAAGTGTATTTGTGCATTCATTGTGTGTTTTGTGTGTGTATGTGTGTGTGTGTGCATGTGTGTGAGTTTGTTGCACCTGCCATGCCAGATACTGAGGACTATGCATTGAGGAAGCAAAAGTGATCTCCGAGGAGCTGGTGAGAACCCTGGGCCTGGGGTGTGAGCCATGAACCAGACAGCAGCACGTGATGGCTCTGACTGAGCTTCAAGATAAACACACGAGGCTTTAGAGGAGGAAGGTTGCCATGGCTGGAATGTTCCAGGAAAGCTTTGCGGGAGGGGGTGAGAGTCAAAGGGGACAGTGACCACTGACTGCCTTGGGCAGGGTCCGACGGGAGACAGAGCTTAGGGCTGAGAGTTTAGGGAGGGGGGTCTCTGCAGAGGCCAGCATGGCCCCTCCAAGCCCCTGTGGGATGCAGGAGCAGCAGGATTGAGTGCAGGAGCTGAGTCTGGGTGGGGTTATAGGGCTTGGCGAGGGCAGCGATGGACATGGGGCTGTGCTGCTGAGGGCTGCAGCCACCACTGTGGCCACTGTGATCATGGCCTTTCACCCCCAGGGTCCTGCCTGTGTCCCCAGTGGCCAGTCCCATGCAGCAGCTGGAGGGGCCAGGTGCGGGCTTGGGGCAGGCAAGGCTGGGAGATAGGCCTAGTCCCCACAGGCTGGGGTCGCACCATAGAGAGGGCAGCAGCTCCCAGCCAAGGGGTGGCGGTACGGGCAGGCATCAGGGCTTTGGTTACAACCCTGTTGGAAGAGGATTCCTGGAACACAAGACGGTCCCAGAAGTGTTGCTCAGGCCTCCCCGTGCCATCCTGCTCCGTCCATGGGTGTGGGGTCTGTGTAATTCTTTATTTGGTGGTGACTTTCCAGGGCTGCATTGCAATAAAAATGAACCTGAATGTAACAAAGCATCATGAATCCAGGCCTGAGGTGGGGGTGGAAGAACTTCCCTAACTTTGATCTCATGCTGCTTATTTTTGTCCGAGGATCTGAGACCCTTGAGAGAAACATTTCCTGGTGGGGTGTCGTTCAGACCTAGTTTCCCTTTGTCTTCAGAATTGCGCTTCATCTTGTGAAGGACGCGCTATGCTGTCCGTGGCAGGCTCCACCTGCCTGAGAGAAGACAAATGCCCAGGCGGAGCTGAGGGATGCTTTGCTTGTTCAGGGCTGAGGGGCCACAGAGACACATGGCCATCAGGATTTAGCTGGGGAAGCCTCGGTGTGGGCCAGGGCTACTGGGGGACCTGGTGCTCTGATGGCTCAGTGTGGTCCTGCTTCAGTGGGTGTGGAGAAGCCACGCTCCCCAGCGCCACTGTTCACATAGGATGCCCTCATGGTCGACAGATGCCCTGGTCCTATCACCAGGTGCCCTTCTGCCTGGGGCGCTCCAGGAGCTCTGCTGCCTTCTTCAGGAGAGCCAAGCGTGTACACTGACCTGCTTCAATCACATCAGTGTTTTAGAAACCAGGATATGTAGAGACAGAGCTCACTCAGCTTCAATGAGCTTGGTGTCTGCAGCTGTGCTGCCCGGGTGCTGCCTACAGTAGGGTGTTGGCAACGAGGCCTGGAAACAAGGGAGAGCTGAGCTTTGGGGGGCAGGAAGTTGAGGGGCCCAGGAGGAGGGGCATATGTCCTCGGAGAAAAGACCCCACCTCACTTCTGTCGCTGGATGTCTTTCCAGGGCATGAACCAAGCGGATAGTGGCACACAGAAGGAGCCGATGTTTGGCGCACACGTCTTCCCAGGATCTGAAGCTGCAGTGGCCAGAGAGCGGCTTGGACCTGAACCCCTGAGGGACCCTGTGTGCAGCATGACAGGAACAGCAGGGATAGTACCAACAGGCCATTGTGTCAAGGAAGACGCTAATAGCCCTGTAAGGAGCTGCTCTTAGGGTGATGGGGCCTCTCCAAACCCGCTGCAGCTTTTAGGGTAATGGGGCCCCTCCGAACCTGCTGCAGCTTTTAGGGTGGTGGAGACCCATTGAACCAGCTGTGGGACTGCCTGTAGCCACCTCCACTGAGCTCCAACCTCAGCCGCACCTGTTACGGTGAACGAGAACCTGGGTTCATAGCATGGGGGACCCAGCCCAAACCCAGCTGCCTTTGCATCCATCACAAGGAACTGGGAACAGCATTCCAGCCGCTGATTCTGGGCCCTGCCAGTCTGGATTAGGGTCTTCTAATGCTGATGGTATTAGATTAGCATTAGAAACGCAAGTCCCAGGAGATTCTGATGCAGTTGGTTTACAGACTGGGACTTGTGAAACCACTAAACTCAACCAACAATCTCATCTCATGTGTGGAGAAGCTGAGGCTTGCAGCACGTGAGTGATTTGTCCAAAGCTGTACAACCAAATCCTGCCTGCCCTGTGTGTGCACTGCCGACTGCCTCTTAATCCCTGTGGTCAATGCCGCTTGTGGCAGTTTTGAGTTTCCAAGTGCCCGGCTTGGGCATTGTGGGAGGCCACTGAGTAGATGAGGCCAGTGTTCAGAAGCCTCGCCCATTTCATGATCTGCCTCAGGTCCCCAGTGGGTGAGGGTCAGGCTCAGGGTCTGACTCCAGATCTTCAGGCTCATCACCTGTTGAATTCACCCGCTAACTAATGGACATCAGGTACCATCCGCTGCACCCAGAGGTCCTCCGGAGAAACCCAGAAACCAACCCTGTGGTATTGGAGTGTGCAAGGAGGCCTCCTTCGGTTGGTTTGCTGGCTGTGGGGCTGGGACTGCTTGTCTCACGGTGACTGCCCATGGTTGCTGCTGCCATCTGGGGATCCTGCAGGCCCCTTGGGCTCCATTTGGAAGCACTTGATGTTTTCTGGGCCCGAGACCTTGTATCTGTGTGCACTGCCGGGGCCAGAAGCTGTGGAAGCAGAAGACCTGGCGAGACGGGGATCCACGTGGAGGCAGAAGACCTGGCGAGACGGGGATCCACGTGGAGGCGGAAGGCCTGGCGAGACGGGGATCCACGTGGAGGCGGAAGGCCTGGCGAGACGGGGATCCACGTGGAGGCGGAAGGCCTGGCGAGACGGGGATCCACGTGGAGGCGGAAGACCTGGCGAGATGGGGATTCACATAGTTTTGTTCTTTCCTGGGTCTGAAATTTGGGCAAAGGGACTCTTAGAGGCAGGCATTAGAACTAAGAACCGCCAGGCTTGCAAGGCTGCTGCTGCATGGGCCTCTGTCTGTGACTCACCAGCGCCTTCCCGGCCCTGTGTGAAGCAGCCAAACCGGTTTTCTTCCTTGGTTGCACCACACTGACTCCCTCTGGGCCTCGCTTCTGCTGGGGGGGGCCCTCCCTGGCCAGCTCAGCTCTCCTGCAGGGGCTCCCAGGGCCCTTTCCTCTGGCAGCATTCCTGGGTTCTCCAGGGCCTCATTCATCTGGTCACTCTGCTATTTGTCCAAAATGCCTGTGGGGTTCTCCCCACCTGCCAGCGCTGAGGCTCTGGGCACAGAACAGGAATCACATCTCCGACCTCATGAGGCTGTGTCTGCTGTTTCCTGATCCCAGCTCTGAAAGATGCGCTCTGCAGCCGGCAGAGCCTCCTACAGCACCTGTCAGTCACCATCCTTCACATAGGCAGGTCTTAGCTTCCCAGCCAGGGCACCAGCCAGGGAAGACGGGGACCACATCCCTACATTTCTGATGGGCTGGCAAGTGCTTATGGGGAATGGGTGGGGAGGGTTGGCTAAGCCTGATACGAAACCTCTCTCTCTTTAAAAAATTGATATGACTTCATACCTTACCACATACACGTATTAGTAAGTATTGGGAAAGAGTAAAAACAGAAGTCTTTATTTTTTAATGGGACATGATTAAACTTTAATGGCCAGTGACCTCATGAAATGAATGCCATGCAATGCCATTTACTCATCCAGGCTTGTGCACACCTTCTGGGTATTAGAAAATTATATAATTAAGTATAGATTACCACAGACATGTCATTACACATTTTATTATTCCTCAGAGACTTAATAGTAATACTCTGTATTTATATGTGCTTTTCATCATATTATCTCCAATCGCTTTACAAATATTATCTCATTAATCCTTTGCAACAGTTCTGTGAATACCCCTATTTAATAGATTAAAAACCACAACCTGAAGCAATTAAGTGACAAGTTGAACATCCCATTATGCTACAATTCAAGAAAGCAGGCTTCATTGCCATTTCCATCTAGAGAGGACATCTTTTTTCTTCTTCTTTTTTTGAGATTGAGTCTCTCTCTTGTCACCCAGGCTAGAGGGTGGTGGTTCGATCTCGGCTCACTGCAACCTCTGCCTCGTGGGTTCAAGGGATTCTCCTGCCTCAGCCTCCCTAGTAGCTGGGATTACAGGCGTGCACCACCACGCCCAGCTAATCTTTGTATGTTTAGTAGAGACAGGTTTTCACCATGTTGACCAGGCTGGTCTCGATCTCTTGACCTCAGATGACCCTCCCGTCTCGGCCTCCCAAAGCTCTGGGACTACAGACATAAGCCACTGTGCCTGGCTGACATCTAATTCGAGAACTGAAGCTAAAAGCTTGTTTCCCAAGTTCACATGAACATCAGTAGAAATAAAACTGCACATTGCAGAATAATCAGGGCTGTAGATTCCCTGTGCCCTCCATGCTGAGAGGTTTTCCTTTGCATTTGAGTTCTAAGAGAAAACTGCAGTTCCAAAGAGAAGCAATTCTTTAAATGTCCTAACCCAGTGGTGGGAGACAGGCAGTGTTGGCTTGCATGCGCGCACAAGCACATTTGCTGTGTGTCTGGGCTGTGCTTGTGTTTGTGGATGGCGGCTGCAGAAGGTGCAATCGCCAGGCAGGCTGGCACTCAATGACATCGAGACCGATCCCTGAGCTCCTCTCGGAGATGAGTGTAATTGGGAGGGCTTGGGCCTCGTTTCTTGAAGGTTTGTGTGCTTCATACTCACCACCTTCATTCCTCATAACAAGCCCCGAGAGGCAGCTGCAATGCTCCCCATTCTACAGATCGGACACAGAGGCTGGAAACACGAGGTGACTTGCTGAAAGTCACACCACAGGCAGGCAGTGGAACAATGAGGGCCATGCTCGTCTAGGGGACCCCAGGTCCCTGGCAGCCTCTGAGAAAAGAAGAGCTCTGAGGTCTAAATTAATTAGAAAGCATTGCAAACATCGATTCATTTAGAATAGAACTTTTTCTTCTGAAAGAGTGAAACATTTTCTGTCAAGTTAATGATAGAATATTGGCCAGAATATACAGAATAAAGATTTTAATTTTCATGAAACATTCGAGTTTGGTTAAAAAAATTATCTTTGACTTGGTAATATTCTTGAATTTCTTCCACTTCTTTTTCCTTTGTTGTCCATGCTGGAGTGCAGCTTCATGATCACGGCTCCCTGCCCTCTTGACCTCCTGGGCTCAAGCGATCCTCCTGCCTTCACTTCCCGAGTGGCTGGGACCACAGACACGCTCCACCACACCCAGCAACTTTCCACATCTGCTACGGTTTGAATCTGTGTTCCTGCCCAAAGTGCCACGTCAAGCTGTACTCTCTGGTGTTGGAGGTAGGACCTGTGGGGGTGAATGGATCATGGGGGAGGATTTCCTTCTTGGTGCCGGTCTTATGATAGTGAGTTCTCACGAGATCTGGTTGTTTGAAAGTGTGAAGCACTCCCTCCGTTCTCTCTTGCTCCTGCCTTCGCCATCTAAGATACCTACTGCCCCTTCTCCTTCTGCCATGAATGAGCATTCCTTGAGGGCTCTCTGAAAGCAGAAGCTGCCATGCTTCCTGTACAGCCTGCACAACTGTGAGCCAACTAAACCTCTTTTCTTATAAATCACTCAGTCTCAGGTATCGTTTTATAGCAATGCAAGAACTGCCTAATACAGCATCCTAAAATGGCTCTTGGTGAACACTCATGTTGTGGAAGTTCAGAAGGGCCATTGGCATCTAACCAAGCATTTCCCAGACTGTTTTGAATGTCCTGGTATGTGGTATCTCAGCCTGGGAATCACTAACATAATCTAACCACTTACTGATCCGACGAGGAGGACAAAGCCTAGTAGGTGAAGACGCCCAGGCTCACACACGCTTCCCATGCCCCCAGCTCTTCCACTCAGTGAGTGAGACCCCCTTTCCCAGCTCTCCTCCTGCCCGGGTCTATGAACCCAATAGTCCAGGACAAATGGTAATTGAAAGTCAAAACCCTGGGCTGTGAACCTAAACCCTGGTGCCTGATAAGCATGCATTAACTATTAAAAATGAATAAATGAGCTATCTGGGGTTTAGTAGTAGTCCAAAAGGCATGTTTCCTACCTAAATATTTCTTTTTGATTCTCTTCAGCTTTCCTGTCATGAAAATGGGTGAGAGCCTTGTGTTACTGAGCTACTCTCGATGGAGTTTGCAAATTGTATCCGACTCTGGGAATGAGTACCATGGAAGTGTGGTGTATTTATGTGTAATTATCATTCATTTGCCCTTTCAGCTTGATGGTGCAGGAAACAGTAAATGCATCAGATATTTATTTAATGGGTAATTCATGGTGGGGGCTCTTGAAGAAACAAATTACCTAACTAATTGGTGGAAGTTTGACTTCTTGGCTTTTTAGACGACTATAGTTACTTTTGATAACATTTAGAAGGCAGCACCTATAATTTACCCTTCCACTGAAAACCATGTTGGATTAACAGGAGGCATGTGGTGGTGTGGACAGAGTGGCTCCCTGTTCTGAAATGGCTGGATGAGGCGGTAGGTATTCTGTTTTCTTCTCTCTGGGGACAGGAACATGCAGCAGCCAGCTGGGAGTGCTGTACCTGTGAGTTTCATGTCAAAGGAGAACCCATGGGAGGTGGCCAGGACCCTGGCAGGAGGAGAGCTGGGAGAGGAGGTCTCACTCACTGCGTGGAAGAGCTGGGCCCGTGGGAAGCGTGTGTGAGCCTGAGCGTCTTCACCTACTAGGCTTCGATTTCCTCTTCAGATCAGTAAGTGGTTAGATTACATTAGTGATTCCCAGGCTGGGATACCACATACCGGGACATTCAAAACAAATGAACAAATAACCTTGCTGACTAACAAGCTGGTCTCTCCTCTCTCTCTCTTATTGTCCAGGACATTAGAAAGATCTGTGTTTTTTTGTTTTTATTTTTTTTTAGCTTAATTGTTTGTTGTTGTTGCCTTTTTCTTTTTTGACTGAGTTTCACTCTTGTCACCCATGCTGGAGTGCAGTGGCATGATCTAGGCTCACTACAACCTCTGCCTCCCAGGTTCAAGCAATTCTCATGCCTCAGGCTCCCGAGTAGCTGGGGTTACAGGCACCCACCACCATGCCCAGCTAATTATTGTATTTTTAGCAGAGATGGAGTTTCACCATGTGGGCCAGGCTGGTCTTGAACTCCTTACCTCAGGTGATCCACCTGCCTTAGCCTCTCAAAGTGCTGGGATTACAGGCATGAGGCGCCATGTCTAGCCAGCTTAACTGTTTTATAAACAATAGAACATTTTAGTACCAAAAAGGCAACCTTCAGAGTGAAGACTGTCCTTTAAATTTAATAAACTTGGGTTAATAGAAAAACTCTCCTCTACTGAACTTCTCGTGCCCATTTCCTCCATGAAATCTTGACTTAGTCCAAGGATGAGTATGTGGGAACCCCTGGCCCAAGCGACCCTGTGGGGCCCTCAGTCACCCACTGGCCAGTCCTCTGTGTCTGGGGGTCAGTCGTGGGCAGCCCTGGCTGTAGAGCTTCTGACTGCAGGACCGTCTCACGCAGGCATGCAGACAGAACTCCTCCCAGAACAGCCTCCTCAACACGCAATCATGTGCTTCTGGGGACACTGGCGAGAAAGGTGGTGTCTTCTGTGAGGCATCTGTGCTGGACAGTAATGCTAAACATCAAGAAGGTGGGCACAGCTGTTCCCTGAAGGACACGTGGTGTGTAGGAAGATCGCGGGTGCACGGAGTGGCCGTGGGTGCGCGTGGCCTTGGAGGCACACAGGAAATGCTTGCTGGTCACTCACTGATAAGGGAAGGAGGCCCTGGTAAAGATCACAGAGCACACGGAGGCGATGGACGAGGATGTTCAGGCCGCCAGGCGCACATTGCTTGTTTCTGCATCTCAGCACTACATTCCTTTTGCAAATGCTGTTGATGGGTTCCTTACGGCACCTTGCCCTCCCTGGCTGCAGAGCTGGCGTGTGATCTGAGCTGAGCCGACTATGCTTCCATTGGAAGGGCTACTCAAGGATGAAGGCTGTGTGGCTGTTTCTCCTGGTGGTACTTGTCCTGAGCTGTCTGTTGGTTCCTCCTGTGGGGACCCTGAAGCTGCCTGGATTCTCATCCTCCCTGAGACACAGGTATTGGCTTATGTTCCTCTGAACTCTCCCCTCCACCAACCATTGATGTTTACATCAAGAAGAGCTGATTTCAGTTGCTTACAACCAAAAAACTTTAACTCATGCAGCAATGACATTTGTTAGTGCCATATTAGTTGCTAGGTTGTGCTTTCCAGACGCCTTTCTCATGAAATTAGCTTTGGCCAATGAGTTGTAAGTAGATATCACTGGTGTCATTTGGGGGCCAAATCATTTACTTGCAGGTTTTAGAAAATCAAGAGTTCTCTCTCCCTCTGGCCCAGGCCCTGTGACATTCGAGGTGGTGACTGCCTGGGAAGCCTGGACACCTGGCTGACTCCTACTACTGCTCCCTGTGGCCACCTGGACCTGTGACGGACATAGTGCAAGCAGGAAGTGAAAAGTCTTAAGTCAGTGAGATGTGGGGGCTGTTTGTTATGCAGCACAATCTGGACCATCCTGACTGACATGGCAGCCAACCTGCACTGTCAAGCCTTTCTCTTTTTAAAAAATGTTTATTTATTTTTATTATTTTATTTTATAATGTATTTGTTTTAAAATTGAAAAGTGGAAAGGCAATATATATTTATGGTGTGCAATGTGACATTTTGATATATGTGTTTATTGTGAAATGATTACATTAAACTAGTTAGCATATCTATTGCCTCATGTCCTTATCATTTTTTTTTTGTGGTGAGAACATTTAAAATCTGTCTTAGCAATTTTCAAGTATACAACATATATTATTAACTACAGTCATTATTCTGTACAATAGACCCCCAGAACTTACTTCTTCTGTATAAGTAAAACTTTGTACCATTTGACCAACATCTTCCCATTCCTTGTCAAATATTTTTCTTAATTCTTCCAGCAAATTTGTTAGTGAGTGCCACAAACATAATCTCAGAACTCCTCGTCCTCTGCAAAATGGAGGTGCAAGTACGCCTGACGCACAGGGTCTTGCGGCTTCTGTGGGTCAGCATGCATGAAGCATTGGGAGCCCTGGGAGCTCCGTGTCATGGGAGCTGTCACTCTTCCTGGCTACCTCTAAATGCCACCTTGAAGCTGGTCACACATCTCCCTCCCTCAACCACTACTACTCTAGTCTGCATTCTCTGTTTTCCTTTCCTGGGTTATTCTAATGCTTCCTTATTGGTCTTTTGTTTTCATTCTTGTCCCTCTTCCCACATGATGTATTTTTCTTAACAGCAGAGAGAGTGACCCGATGAAAATACAAATGGAGTCATGCCACCCACTCAGCCAAGCCTTCCCCTGGCAAGAACAGCTGGGCTGAAAGGGTTCTTTCAGGAGCTGAGGCAATGACACCTGAGCTAAGACTTGGATGATGGAATGGAGTCCATCCACGCAAGAGCTGGAGGAGGAGGGCTGTGGACAAAGGTAAGAGCATGTGTAAAGGCCCTGGGGTGGGACTTGGGCATGGCTTGCTTGTGAAACAGAGGGAAGATAACAGCAGGGGCAGAGCAAGGCAAGAGTGGCACAAAACAAAGAAACTGGATCCCCTGGAGCTTAGCAGAGTTCCACAAGCTCTGTTCCACAAGCAAGCCATGCCCAAGTCCCACCCCAGGGCCTTCGCACATGCTCTTACCTTTCTCCACAGTCCTCCTCCTCCAGCTCTTGCGGGGATGGACTCCATTCCGTCATCCAAGTCTTAGCTCAGGTGTCATTGCCTCAGCTCAGATGTCCCCTTTCAGCTCAGCTGTCACATAGCCATCTCATGCAAAGTCACTTTTGCTGATCTTAGACCTGGAGAGGAGCCTGGCTTCAGGTAATCCTTACCACATGAAGACTCAATGAAGGCATGGAGGCGTGGGCTCCCAGGCTGCCTCCTGTGTGCTCAGGGGTGCCAGGAGTCTCCACGTCCAGAATTCTGGCACTGTGACATTTCCTGACTTGCCTAATTGTCCCCCAGTGGGGTGACACCTTCAGTGAGAACAGAACCATTTTCTCCTATTCCCTACCTCTGGATCTCCAAGGCACAGTCGGGGGATTGGCATGAAGGAGGTGCTCGGAGGCCACTTGTTAAACCAGCGAGTGACTAAATAGATGATCGGGGAAGGTGAGATTTGGGCTCCTCTGCAAGACGCTTCATGTGAACTCGTGCAAAACATATGAATATCTGTCCCTGAAAGCTGACAACAAGCTTTGTGCACAGTCCCTTTTCCATGGCTGAAGAGCAAGACATTACTTATGAAAGCACTGAGCTTAGTGACTGGCACATACGCGTTCACCCATTTTTTCCTGCAAAATCACTTGAGAACGTACATATTTTCATGGTTTTTCCTTTTGTGAAGTGCATGTTAGGAACTGTGGGAAACATGGCCTGGAAAAGCAGGAGTGGGTTTGGCTTCGGAAGGCTGTTGATATCAACGACACCCGGCGAGGAGGGAGGGAAGGGAAGGTGAGCCCCACACCGCGCGGAGCAGCCTCAGGCCTCAAACCTGGGAAGGCAGGGCTGAACAGAGGGCTTGCGTTCAAGCGTTTTGTCAATCCGCTTTCCCCTTACTATGCTAAGCTTAGATGCTTTTTCAGCCTTCGTGATCTAGAAGCATCAGAAAATCCAGAGTGACAAAAAAAAAAAAAAAAGAACACAAAAACACTCATAATTGTCCCTTCCTAGGAAATCACCACTAACATTTGGGTTAATCTTTCCAGACTCTTCTAATCTGCCAACAACTTAAACCACACGACATTCTCTGTTTTTTGGCAATGTGTTATCAGGAGCGTCTTTCTCTGCCACTAAGTAGCACTGGTGTGGACGTCAATGACTACCTCTCACTCCTTTGCAGAATGCCCAGCAGTGAATTGAAAGGGGCTTCTATTGTTGGACGTTAAATTGTTTATGCTGCTTCATTGTTATAAAAATATTACTAAGACTAACATTTTGGCAAGCTCTTTGTACATACTCACAATGATTTCCTTAGGTTCTGTCTCTGAAAGTGGATGTACCCACCCTGCCCCCCACCAGCCGTGGTGCCGGCAGGCTTGTGTGTTTCATGCAGTCCCGTTCAGGAAGGAGGATCACACATCTGCCTCACACAGCTGAAGTTTCTAAGGACAAGCACAAGTCACAGTCACCATTTCCATTAAAGGTCCTGGCTGCTGGCTGTGGGTTTCCATCAGGTTTCATTACTTACGGTACATTTCTACTGTTGACAGCACAAGCCAATTTCCATCATAGATAATATTGCCATCTTTAGCAAAAATAAAAAATGAAAAATATAAGATGCCCAGTTAACTTCAAATTTCAGATACACAACAAAAAAATTTTTTTGTTATAAGCATCTCCTAAATATTGTTTGGAACATACTTATACTAAAAAACACTTGTTGTTTCTCTGAAATTAGCTGGTACCTAGAATTTTATCTGCTTACCGTAGTCACAGGAAAGATTTATTCGAAAGAAAAATGCAGAGTGTTTGAGTAACTTGCTAGGGCTTTCCATCAGGCACGTCAGCCTCGCTGGAACGAGGGCCAGCCTTGCATGGACAGCTGCCATGTGTCCCTCACTCTTCTCAACGTGCCATGCACATGAGAGCTCCTTCCATCCTCACAGGGCTCTGTGAAGCAGGAACCACTGTGCTCCTCTCTTTACAGCTGAGGATCCTGTGGTCCTGCTCACCAGCTGTCAGTGGCCACATCAAGACCCGCCTCCCAGGCCAGCTGGCTCCAGGAAATACTGACACCTTCGCTGACCGCCTCTCTCCCCTCATCCTCCCCATCCATGTATCACGTGCACTGCTGAACCAGTGTCCTTCTGGCTCACGCTGTGCTGTTTCTTTGCTGTACCCCTGTTAAAACGTAACTGTGGTCATTTCTGGAATTCTTCCATCTCTACGATTCATCCATTCCTAGAACAGAAAAGAGTAGATGGTCTGGAGTTCCCGTGCTGCAATCAGTTGGCATGCGGTACTCATACAGAAAAGATGAGAAAGTCGGAAGGGCAGCATTCGTTAAAATTATTAAAATTAATCATTTGACATTATTAAAATCCATAATAACAATAGCTGACATGTGTGGAGTTTCTCCTACACGTAAACCATGAGGAAACAGATTTTATTTACATGCGTTATTTCGCTTGATCATAATGAAAGCCCTGTGATGCAGATACTATTTATAGCACCATTTTGTAGATGAGTAAATCAGGGCAATGAAAGATGAAGTCATCAAACAAACCACGGTCACACTGCCGCTGAGCGCAGGTCAGCCTTCACCGAGATTCTGCCTCCCCTTCTCTAGCACATTGGCTGGATGTTGACTGCTTTGCCTTCCCTGTTTTCTGACCCAAGTGAGTTGCGGATCCTGGGGAGAATCTGGCCGGACACATGGCAGCCTGAAATGTTCCTCAGAAGTCAGACCCGTCTGTCAGCCTTGGAGGCCAGCTAGGAGTCCCCTGCCAGCTCTCGCTTTTGTCTCTGGGGTCTGAGGGGCTGGATCAGATGTGATGGCTGCAATTGTGGCCCCGGAATATATAAAGGGAGCTGTGGAGTTGGAGAATCACCAGATGCTCTGTCCTCTGACGGCCAAAGAGGATCAGAGGATCAGTGTGGGAAAGAAGGACTGAGAGTTTCCACCACAGGTGCTTCTGTGCCGCAGTAGTGTCCCCTGTCCTGCCACAATGAAGACATCCCCTTAAAAGGAAACACGGCGTGGTCCATCTGCCTCAGAGGCTTAGCAAATGTGAGTGTCGTGCTGTGTCCTTCACTAGCACAAGCTGCTGTCAGCCTGAGAAGCATTCAGTTTTGGGGTTGTGGCCCTGCAACACCTCTTCCATGCTTTCTACCTGAGGGGACCCCTCTATCTTCAGTGTGTGCTCCCCACTCTAAACCCTATTCCCAGAAATCCTGAGGATTCAGTCCTTGAGTATTTTTTTTTTTTTTGAGACAACCTCTTGCTCTGTCACCCAGGCTGGAGTGCAATGGTGCGATCTAGGCTCACTGCAACCTCTGACCCCCAAGTTCAAGTGATTCTCCTGCCTCAGCCTCCCAAGTAGCTGACATTACAGGCACCTGCCACCTCGCCCAGCTAATTTTTTGTATTTTTAGTAGAGATGGGGTTTCACCATGTTGGTCAGGCTGGTTTTGAACTCCTGACCTCAGGTAGTCCGCATGCCTTGGCTTCCCAAAGTGCTGGGATTATAGGCGTGAGCCACTGCAGCTGGCCAGTCATTGGATGTTTAGGAAGAACGTGTGTGTGGGCATGCATGTGTGCACATGTGTTTGTGTTTGCATGTGCACAGATGTGCATATGGGTCTCTGGAATTTGTACTTCAGCTCTGCCTCTTCTGGGTGGTGTAGAAGGCTTTGTTCTCCCTTAGGCATCTTAGGTGTCAAGGGCTATGGCCTGTCATGGAAAATGCCAGGAAAATGCCACTTTGAACTTTCCCAACGACACGGCAAAGTGACTTGTCAGGGGAGGGGAGAAAAAGGAGGGCAAGATCTCCATGCAGGGGGCTTTTCTTCACGTGGATTTCAAGATCACTCAGGCTCACCGATTTTGGACTTTCTCTTTGGGAATAGTTTATTGGAAATGAAGCTGCCACATCCAGTGTATTTGGCTTCAAAAGCTGAACTCAAATGAGTGGCCCATGTCAGAATCTGCTCAAGGCCTGTGATTTACCACCCTTAATATTTTCAGGCAATTATGTAAAAGGCAACAAGGCAATACCAGACAGTTTTCTTTTATCAAAATGCCCAATGGCTCGTCCTGTGATGCCTTGGATGAGAATCTGGAAAGGTCGAGTTAAACTCCTGGTTCTGCCACTTCCTGTTTATGTGACCTCGGCAAATGATGGTGATGATCATCACTGTGACTACTGGGTGGTGCTAATTGCCATTGTTATCATTACCATCACCACCACCATCATCATCATTATCATTATTGTCACCATTATCATCACTACGACCACCATCATCATCACCACCACCATCATCATCATCATCATTATCACCATTATCATCGCCACCATCATACTATCATCGTCATCACCAACGTCAGCACTATCATCACCACCATCATCATCATTGCCACCATGATGTCATCATCATCACCACCATCATCACTATCATCATCATCACTATCATCATCATCACCGTCATCATCATCATCATTGCCACCATCAGTCTCATCACCATCATGAATGCCACCATCATCATCACCACCACCGTCATCATCATCATCACTATCATCATCACCATCATCATCACTGTCATCATCATCATCATCATTGCCAGCATCATCACTATCATCATCACCATCATCATTGCCATCATCATCACCACTACCATCATCATCATCACCATCATCGTTGCCACCATATTATCATCGTCATCATCACCACCATCATCATCACCACCACCATCATCATCATCATCATTATCACCATCATCATCGCCACCATCATACTATCATCGTCATCACCAACGTCAGCACTATCATCACCACCATCATCACCACCATCATCATCATTGCCACCATGATGTCATCATCATCACCACCACCATCATCACTATCATCATCATCACTATCATCATCATCACCGTCATCATCATCATCATTGTCACCATCAGTCTCATCACCATCATGAATGCCACCATCATCATCACCACCACCATCATCATCATCATCACTATCATCATCATCACCACTGTCATCATCATCATCATCATTGCCAGCATTATCACTATCATCATCACCATCATCATTGCCATCATCATCACCACTACCATTATCATCATCACCATCATCGTTGCCACCATCATATTACCATCGTCATCATCACCACCATCATCATCATCACCACCATCACCACCACCATCATTACTATTGTCATTATCACCACCACCATCACTATCATCATCATTACCACCACCATCATCATTTTCATCATCACCATCATCACTGCCACCATCATCACTATCATCATCACCATCATTGCCATCATCACCACCACTACCATCATCATCATTATCACCATTATTGTTGCCACCATCATACTATCATCATCACCACCATTATCACTATCACCATCATCACCATCATCATTGCTACCATCAGCACTATCACCATCATCATCGCCACCATCACTATCGTCATCACCACCATCACTATCATCATCACCATCATTATTGCTGCCATCATCACAACCACCACCATCATCATCATCATTATCATCATCATTACCACCATAATCACTATCATCATTGTCATCACCATCATCATTGCCACCATCATCATCATCATCACTGTGTAGTCCTCCTCCTCATCATCATCATCACTGTGTAGTCCTCATCATCATGACTGTGTAGTCCTCCTCTTCATCATCTTCATCACTGTGTAGTCCTCCTCATCATCACTGTGTAGTCCTCCTCTTCCTCATCATCATGTAGTCCTCCTCATTCTCTTCCTCATCATCATCACTGTATAGTCCTCCTCCTCATCATCATCGCTGTGTAGTCCTCCTCCTCCTCATCATCATCACTGTGTAGTCCTCCTCACAGACCTTGGCTGGCTACCTCAGTCCACCTTTAGTTGGCTTATCCTAGCTCCAGTGTGATGTGCACATCTTGTTTTCTCTGCGTGCCATGATGTGAAAGAAACTAGGAAGCCAACAGGCCAGACACCGTTTAGACTGTCCCCAAGCCTGAGTATTGATGGTTCTCCCACACTCATGGGGTGTGACTCTTGTGAGACCCAGCAGGATGACTCACTAGCAATTGTCCCGAAAAGCCTGGGAAAGGCAAATCTACCTCAACTCCCATTCCATCTTCAAGCTATGCCAAGAATCTGTCCAGAGCTCTGCAGAACCTGCAAGTCATCCCCAACACTGACCCCACACACACCCACACTAACTGCTGCCTGTGGCCTCAGGCCACCTCCCTTGCTGCCCAGGGAGCACCCCTTATCTGTGAGTTCCACCACGGCCCCTCTCTCTGCAGCCCCTGGCCTGCTGTAATCACTGGAGCAGAGAGATGAAGCGTCATCAGCGCTGTCCCTCCCCAACAACACTGGCACTTTGCTGTGGGCATTTCAGACACCTCAGCCAGAGAGGGAGACTTTGGCACCAGACAGGCTTCAAGTCCTTTGCTAAGTCTGCCGATGCCATTGCAGGCCCTGCAGAGTCCTGTCTACCAGGCATTCTTCCTGGGCTTGGGAATCCCTCACCTTAAGCCCAGCAGGCTCTTTCCTTCTGTGTCTGTCCCTCTCTGCTTCAGGCTGAGTTTGTGCCTGGCAGCCTCTCATCCGTTATATATCTTGTCCTCCAGTCCGCATGCCACAGCTCTAGATGAAAATATTATGCCCGCTTTACTGATGAGGAAATGGAGAACCACAGCATTCAATGGCTGGGGGCAGGCAGCCATTTCAGTCCTAGGGCAGGAGCGCTAGAATCACATCCCAGTTCCACAGCTTCTGGATGGAGAGCTTGAGCACTCCTTCCTCCCTGTAACAGGAGGTTAGGAATAATAGTGCCCTCCTTCCTGGGTAGCTGTGAAGATGAAATGAGCCAATATACACTAAGTGTTTAGAACAGCACCACACATGTGGTACTCAAGTGATGATGGCAATGAAGGCGACAATGATGAACACTCCATAAGTGAGGAGGAGGAGGAGGGGCAGGATGATGATGCTAATCACAGCAATGATGATGATGGCGAGCACTCCTTGAGTGAGGAAGAGGAGGGGGAGGGCACCATGCTGCTGCTAGTGACAACAACAGTGGTGATGAGGAGGACTATGCAAGTCATGATGAGGAGGAGGAGGAGGAAGAGAAGGAGCCCTACACAACTGATAAGGAGAAGAGGAAGAGCACTACACAGTGATGATGATGAGGAGAAGAAGGAGGAGGACTACACAGTGATGATGATGAGGAGAAGAAGGAGGAGGACTACACAGTGATGATGATGATGAGGAGAAGGACTACACAGTGATGATGATGAGGAGAAGAAGGAGGAGGACTACACAGTGATGATGATGATGAGGAGGACTACACAGTGATGATGATGAGGAGAAGGAGGAGGACTACACAGTGATGATGATGAGGAGAAGAAGGAGGAGGACTACACAGTGATGATGATGATGAGGAGGAGGAGGACTACACAGTA
>CAUYQU010105267.1:0-23400 GCA_963574635.1 Cheracebus regulus
ATAATTCAGAGTGGGGAAGCCAAGACTACCAATTATACACAACTCCAGTCTGTGGCTCCCACCGAGAAGAAAGAAAACAGGACATGGATGAATCTGGAAACCATCATTCTCAGCAAACTGACACAAGAAGAGAAAATCAAACACTGCATGTTCTCACTCATAGTGAGGTGTTGAACAATGAGAACACAGGGACACAGGGAGGGGAGCGTCACACACTGGGGTCTGTGGGGGGGGGGGACAGGGGAGGGACAACAGGGGGATGGGGAGGTTGGGGAGGGATACCATGGGGAGAAATGCCAGATGTAGCTGATGGGGGAAGAAGGCCACAAACCACATTGCCGTGTGTGTACCTACGCAACAATCCTGCATGATCTGCACATGTACCCCAGAACCTAAAGTACAATAAAAAGAAAAAAAAAAAAAAAGAAAACAGAAAGTGAATCCTGCTCCATCAACTGAAGTATGCAGGTCCTCTCACTGGGAATGACTAGTCAGTTTTCACATCCCACATAGAGCAAGGAAAGGCAGTGTGGAGCAATGACACAGGAGCCACCTGGGATAAGAGGAACTCCCACAATCAGCCAAGGAGGTGATGAGTGAATGTGCTAGCCCACCCAGGAAACCAAGCTTTGCATCCTGTAGATCAGGAGAAGACCCTCTCATGAGCCCACACCACCAGGGCCTTGGGTCCCAAGCAAAGAGCTGTATTACCTGCTCAGGTTTTGGCTAGTGGCAGCAGGCTGGACACTGCCTAAGATGACTGATTTCATGGGAAGAGGGTCAGCCACCATCACTGTGGCTCCAGTCAGCCATTTCCCACAGCTGGTGTCAGGGAGACTGGACAGTTTGGACTGAGAGGAATTTTCCACAGCACAGCACTGAGCTGTGGCAGGCTGTGGCCAGACTGTCTCTATAGGTGGGAACTGGATTCATCCCTCCTCACCAGGCAAGGCCTCCCTGCAGGAACTATAGCAACTGTAGCCGGGAGTTTACAACAGACCTCTGATATCCCTGGGAAGGAGCCTCTTGTGGGTGGAGCAGATGCAGTCTTGTGGTTCAGTGGACCTAGTCTTTCCTGCCTGCTGGCAGTCTGGATGAGTGGGATTCTCCCTAGTGCAGCTGAACCTACTCAAGAAAGGTGTAGCCAGACTGTTTCTCTAAGCACGTCCCTCATCTCATGCCTCCTGCCTTGGTGAAAACTACCAACAGGGGTCACCAGACACCTCACATAGCATTCCAGCCAGCATCAGCTCATGCCCCTGTGGGATGGAGCTCCCAGAGGAAGGGACAGGCAGCCACCTTTGCTGCTCTGCAGCCTCTACTGGTGATACCTTCAGGTGCAGCAGGGAGCCAGGAGACTATTCCTTATGGTCTGAAGTGGTCCCCCGGTAAATTGCAGAAACCCTAAGGAAGAGGGACCTAACTGTTAAAAGAAAAACAAATCAACAGAAAGTAACAACAACAACATCAACCACAACAAAAAAACTTCACAGAAACCCCATCCAAAGGTCAGCAGCCTCAAAGATCAAAAGTAGATAAATCCATGAAGAAGAGAAAGAATCAATGCAAAAATGTTGAAAACTCAAACAGTGAGATCGCCTCTTCTGCTCTAAATGATTGCTACATCTCTCCAGTAAGGGCATAGAACTGGGATGAGCTGAGATGGATGAAATAATAGAAGTAAGTTTCCAAAGGTGTATAATAATGAAGTTCACTGAGTTTAAGAGGTATGTTCTAACCCAATGCAAAGAAGCTATGAACCATAATAAAACATTACAGGAATTGTTAACCAGAATATTCAGTTTAGAAGGAACAAAAATGACCTGATGAAACTGAAAAACACATGAGAACTTCACGATGCAACCACAAAAATCAATAGAAATCAATAGCCGAATAGGCTAAGTGGAGAAAAATATACCAGAGCTTGAAGACTAGCTTGTGAAAATAAGACAGGCAGACAAGATTAGAGAAAAGAGAATGAAAAGGAACAAAAACCCCTCTGAGGACTATAAGATTATGTATAAAGACCAGACCTGTAAATGTTGGTGGTACCTGAAAGAGATGGGGAGAATAGAACTAAGTTGGAAAACATACTTCACAATATCATCCGGGAGAATTTTCCCAAACTAGCAAGACAGGCCAACATTCAAATTCAAGAAATCTGGAGAACCTCAGTAAGGTACTCCATGAGAAGAACAATGTCAAGACACATTATCAGCAGATTCTCCAAAGTCAAAATGAAGGAAAAAGTGTTGAGGGAAGCCAGAAAGGAAGGCCAGGCCATCTACAAAGTGAAGCCCATCAGGCTAAGAGTGAACATCTCAATGGAGACTCTAGAGGCCAGAAGAGATTGGGGATCAATATTCAACATTCTTAAAAACAAGAATTTTCAACCCAGAGTCTCATATCCAGCTTAACTAAGCTTTATAAGCAAAGGAGAAACAAAATCCTTTCAGACAAGCAAATGTTGAGGGAATATGTCACCACCTGGCCTGCCTTGCAAGAGCTCCTGAAGGAAGCACTAAATATGGAAAGGAAATCTATTATCAGACACCACAAAAAACACAGTGAACCACATGGACCATTGACACTATTAAGCAACTACATTAACAAGTCTGCAAAATAACTAGCCACCATCATGATGACAAGATCAAATTCACACATAACAATTTTAACCTTAAATGTAAATGGGCTAAATGCCCCAGTTAAAAGACACAGAATGACAAGCTGGATAGAAAAGATCCATCAGTGTGCGGCATTAAAACCCCATTTCATGTGCAAAGGCACACATAGGCTCAAAATAAAGAGATCAAGGAAAGTTTGCCAAGCAAATCGAAAGCAGAAAAAATCAGGGGTTGCAATCCTTGTTTCTGACAAAACAGACTTTAAGCAAACAAAGATCAAAACAACAAAGAAGGGCATTGCGTAATGGTAAAGGGTTCAATTCATCAAGAAGAGTTAAATGCCCTAAATATATATGCACCCAATACAGGAGCATCTAGATTCATAAAGCAAGTTCTTAGGGACCTACAAAGAGACTTAGACTCCCATCAAATAATACTGGGAGACTTTAACACCCCACTGTCAATATTAGACAGATCACTGTGACAGAAAATTAATGAAGATATTTAGGACTTGAACTCTGCTCTGGATCAAGTGGAACTGACAGATATCTACAGGACTTTCTACCCAAAGCAACAGAATATACATTCTTCTTGACACCATGTAGCACTTACTCTAAAATTGATTCCATAATTGTGAGTAAATTGCTCCTCAGCAAATGCAAAAAACTGAAATCATAACAAAGAGTCTCTCAGACCACAGTGCAATCAAATCAAAACATGTAGTTGTATGGTATTGATTTCCTCAAAATCTCACAACTCGTGGAAATTGAACAACTTGCATCTGAATGACTCCTGGGTAAATAATGAAATTAAGGCAGAATTCAGTAAGTTCTTTGAAACCAATGAGAACAAAGAGATAATGTACCAGAATCTCTGGTATGCAGCTAAAGCAGTATTAAGTGGGAAATGTATAGCACTAAGTGATCACATCAAGAAGCTAGACATCCTAACTCACAACTAAAAGAACTAAAGAACCAAGAGCAAACAAACCCCAAAGCTAGCAGAAGGCAAGAAATAGCCAGTATCAAAGCAGAACTGAAGGAGATGAAGACACACACACACACACAACCTTCAAAGAATCAACAAATCCAGGAGCTATTTTTTTGAAAAAATTAATTAAAAAATGTATTGCTAGCTAGACTAATGAAGAAAAGTGAGAAGAATCAAATAGATACAATAAAAAATTGATAAAGAGGATATCACCACTGACCCCACAGAAATACACATAACAATCAAAGAATATTATAAACACTTCTGTGCATGTAAACTAGGAAATCTAGAAGAAACGGATATATTCTTGAAAACATACCCCCTCCCAAGACTCATCCAGGAAGAATTTGAATCCCTGAATAGACTGTTAACTAATTCTGAAATTGAGTCTTAATAGTCTACCAACCAAAGAAAGACCAGGACCAGATGGATTTACAGTTGAATTTTACCAGAGGTACAAAGAGGAGCTGGTACCATTTATTCTGAAACCATTTCAAAAAATTGAAAAGGCGAGACTCCTTTCTAGCTTATTTAATGAGGCCAGCATTACTCCGACATCAAAGCCTAGCAGAGATAGAACAACAACAACAACAACAAACTTCAAGTTAATACCCCTGATGAACATCAATGCAAAAATTCTCAATAAAATACTGGCAAACCTAATTCAGAAGCACATAAAAAAGCTTATCCACCACGATTAAGTTGGCTTTATTTCCAGTATGCAAGGCTGGTTCAATATATGCAAATATAAATGTAATTCATTAAGTAAACACAGCTAAAGACAAAAACCACATGATTATCTCAATACATGCAGAAACATCTTCAATAAAATTCAACATCCATTCATGGTAAAAATTCTCAATAAATTAGGTATTGAAGGAACATACTTAAAAATAATGAGAGCCATTTCTGACAAACTCACAGCTAATACAATACTGAATGAGTAAAAGCTGGGAGCATTCCCTGTAAAAAACGGCACAAGACAAGGATGCCTTCTCCTACAATTGCTACGCAAAACAGTATTGGAAGTTCAGGCAAAGGCAATCAGACAAGAGAAAGAAATAAATGGTAATCAAATAGGAAGAGAGGCATTCAGATTGTTTTTCTTTGCAAGTGCAGGATCCTATATATAGAATACCCCATCATCTAAGCCCCAAAACTCCTTAAGCTGATAAGAAACTGCAGCAGAATCTCAGGATACAAAATCAATGTACAAAAATCACAAACAGTAAGCATGCAGAGAGGCAAATTATGAATAATCTATCATTCACAATTGCTATGAAGAGAATAAAATACCTAGGAATACAGCTAACACGGGTAGTGAAGGACGACTTTAAGGAGAACTACAAACCACTGCTCAAAGGAGTTAGAGACAACACAAACAAATGAAAAAACATTCTATGCTCATGGATAGGAAGAATCAACATTGTGAAAAATGGCCATACTGCCCAAAGTAATTTATAAATTCAGTGCTATTCTCACCAAACTACTACTGACATTTTTCACAGAATTAGAAAATACTACTCTAAAATTCATATGGAACCAAAAAAGAACTCATGTAGTCAAAACAAGCCTAAGCAAAAAGGACAAATCTGAAAGCATAATGCTACCTGTCTTAAAAATCTACTACACGGCTACAGTAACCAAAACAGCATGGTACTGGTACCAAAACAGACACATAGACCAATGGAACAGAATAGAGAACTCAAAAATAAGACTGCACATCTATAACAATGTGATCTCAAACAAAAAACAAGTAATGGGTAAGTAATTCCTTATTTAATTAATGATGATGAGAAGACTGGCTTTCCACATGCAGAAAATTGAAACTCAACCCCTTCTTACACCTTATTCAAATATAAACTCAACACAGATTAAAGACTTAAATATAAAACCCAAAACTATAAAAACTCTAGAAGAAAATCTTGGCAATGTCATTCAGGACATAGGCACCCACAAAGATTTCTTGACAAAAACAGCAAAAGCAATGACAACAGAAGTAAAAATTGACAAATGAAATCAAATTAAAGAGCTTCTACACTGCAAAAGAAACTATCATCAGAGTCAATAAACAACCTAATAAATGAGAGAAAATTTTTGCAATCTATCCATCTGACAAATGTCTAAATACAGAGTTTACAAGGAAGTTAACCAGATTTACAAGGAAAAAACAAATGAACAACCCCATTAAAAAGTGGGCAAAGGATATGAACAGACACTTATCAAAAGAAGACATTTATGTGGTGAAGAAACATCAAAAAAATCTCATCATTACTGATCACCAAAGAAATGCATATCAAAACCATAATGAGATAACATCTCACACCAGTTAGAATGACAATTATTAAAATATCAAGAAATAACAGATATTGGTGAGGCTGCAAAGAAATAGAAATGCTTTTACACTGTCAGTGGAATGTAAACTAGTTCAATCATTGTGGAAAACAGTGTGGTGATTCCTCAAAGGCCTAAAACCAGGAATACTATTTGACTGAGCAATCCCATGATTAGGTATAAACCCAAAGGAATAGAAATCATTCTATTTTAAAGTTACATGCATACATATGTACTGCAGCACTATTTACAATAGCAAAGACATGGAATCAACTCAAATGCTCATCAGTGATAGAGTACATAAAGAATATGTGATACATATATACCATGGAATACTACACAGCCATAAAAAGGAATGAGATTATGTCTTTTGCAGAGACATGGATGGAGCTGAATATCATTGTCCTCAGCAAACTAATGCAGGAACAGGTAACCAAACACCTCCCGTTGTCAGTTATAAGTGGTAGTGAAAAAATAAGAACACATGGACACGGGCATGGTAATAACATACACTAGGGCTTGTTGGGGATGGGTCATGGGGAAAAAATAGCTAGTGCATTCTTGGCTTAACACTTAAGTTATGGATTGCTAGGTGCAGCCAAGCACCTGGCACATGTTTTCCTATGTAAGAAACCTGCACAACCTGCACGTGTACCCTGAAACTTAAAATTAAATTAAATTTAATTTAAGAAAAAGTCATTTAGATATTTAAGCCACTTTGAAACAAAAAAGTTAGTGCGTATGTTTTAAGATGTGAGATATTAGACCTGTTTATGTGTATAAAATGACCTAATATCAAAGTAAAATAATGAGTTAGTAAAGACATCCTTAGGATGGAAGGTACCTGTGGATCCAGACTGCAAGAAGAAACTAACCACATGCAAGAGAAATAAAATACCTTCCAGCGTAAAATAATTGAAGAGCAATGGGAGGACTATAGATAGAACTTTGGATTGTGTACTGGGAAGATGCATTAAATCCATTTAAATAGTATATTTTCTTGACAATGGTATAAGGCAAGACCATCTTCTATGTGTGAGAAGGAATGTGTGTGGAAATTGAGAAAAGGTAGAGAGGCTAAATAATCACTTCAGAATCTGACATATCAAATAATAGAATGCTAGACATTGCTTACTGTCCATTTGAAGTTTGTAATCATGAATTTTAAATAAACTTATGTAAAAACATCATTGTTTTAAACAAGTGTGAATGGGAATAGGTACCATGGCTTTATTTAGATACCACTTTTATATCATTTTCAATCATTTGTTAAAAGCATGCCCATATCTTAGCCCATATCAAATATTTTAGGATTCCATATCTTATTATTTGAGGAGTTGCTATTTCCTTGTCTTATTAATTTTATCAAATTCTTATTATCAATTAATATCAGTAATAATAATTCTATGATGATTACCAGGTAATATTATATTTTTCCTGTATTTACTCAGATAATTCACACCAGAAAAATATGAAGTAGACACTATATCTTGTTGACAGTTGAATAAGTAGAAACAAAAAGAGCTAAACAACTTTCTCAAAGTCATAGTTATTGTTGGAAGAATTGTGGCATATTGACAAGTGGGCAAAAGAAATATTTACTTTTTTTGGACAAAATTGATGCCCTGGTTCAGTGTTGTGCAAATGTCTATCACATTTTGAATATCACATGCCAAATAAACATGATTGAAATAGGTAAGACATTTAACAAATTTAAAGTATTTTAGGATTTTGAATCAACTGAAGAATTCTTAAGCAATAGCTTGTGTGGAGACCCAACATACAAAAATGAATAAATGAACAAAGTTTCAGACTACAGAGAAAAGAAAAAGGTAGCCAGACAGAGTTTATGAAGGTCAGACAATTTTAGTTTCAAAACCAGTTTTATTAAAAAAATTAAAAACTGGAGTAAATAGTATGAATAGATTAGTAATGCCGTAAGCATGAGGAAACAATATTAAGGAAGATATAGTGATAGAATTTTGAATTTAAAGAAAGAAGGAAAAATGGTACAGAGGTGTAATGTGAAATACACCAATAGAAATACTTATTGGTACAGTTTTTTAATAAATACTGCTGTTTTCCTAATCTACTCATTCTTGATACTAGATTCGTAGCTGCAACTGATATTTATGGTTCTTCCAACTCCATAGTCATTATGTTAAAGTAGCTAAATATACTTTCATTTAAAATGCATGTAATTAACAAAAAAATATTGAGAAATCATTTACTATTAATACAATGCAGATGGCTAAATATATTTAATGTTCTTTTAGAATTAAGCACATTTGCATATGTAGCAGATAACAAATTCAGTTGTGCGTGTTGCTAATATTAACTTGAATAACTTTTCTCTACAAATTAAGTGCTAGGCTTAGGGAAAAATAATGATGGTTTGTTGCTGTTGTTCTGAAAATCATTTTCTTTTTGGTTCAACCCTTTTATAACAGGTCTTTTTTCCCCAGGCCAGTGTGCATTCGAGTGGCTTGTTTCTAGAATCTGAGAATTTATTGCCTACTTAATATAGCTCAATTTTGTGTTGAGTAATTGCCTGAAATTTAAACTTTAAATGGTCTTCAATGGATGTGTTCAGTGAAAAAGCATTTATTCCTTTGCTTTCTACATACTGGCACTGTGTGTCTTTACTTAATGTAGTTAAGAAAACAAGGACAGAGTGTCTGGGGCTGAATCTAAATGTCAGTAAATATTATTGGCATAATTTTGGATAACTTATTCTCCCACGAAACTAAGATATCATTCTTTGTAAGATATTGAAACATTACTTCAGAAATGTTTAAATTTGCAAAAATATGTCTCAAAAAATATGGCCTTTAGTATGTTCAATTTTATCCTCTGTTAAAACCCAGGGTGAGAGAGAGAGAATGAGTGGAACTCCTTTTTAGGTTGGGTGAGAAGATTAGTGAGTTAATATATGTAAAGTGTTTACAAAAATGCCTAGCATGTCATAAACAATAAATAAATGTCATTTTGTGGTTATTTTGAAATAGTTTCTATTTGCACCATGTTCTAGCTCTCAGCTATAACCTTCTGCCTCATTCTCTGTTCTTGCTCAGTTCCGCAAATTCCTGTTTCTGAAGTAGGACTGGCAGGTTCTTTATAATGGGACTGGAAGGCTCTGGGAAATGAATGTAATATCTTCCAGGCTCTATCCAAGTTGAAGAGGGGCAGGTTTAATTTTCTAGAAATTTAGAGTTTGCTTATTCACATTAAACAAATATCCATCTTCTTTCTTCAAGAAATTTTAAGGGTTAATTGTTTCATTGTGTGTTTATTATTTATAAAGCAAAGACTTACAAGATATTTATAGAAAAATTATTTAAAATATGTTTTGCTTAAGAACTTTCCTGAAAACTCAGTTACAACTTTTTGTTAAAGTATTTTGTTGTACCTGTACTGGATATAAAGAAAATCAATTTTTATGAATAAATACATATATACATTTAAATCAGATTATGGAAATGGTAATAATGAATACATTTTATTTCGCTTTGGTGATTTGGAGAAGAAAGCCAAAGTTATTTTTACACTTGATCTTAGCCAAAAGGTTCAGAAGCGATTGAAAGCCAAAGTTATTTTTAAATTCATAATCTATTTTAAACTTATTAAATCAAGTTTGGACTCTTATCTCTAAAAGCTTACCATTATTAGAAGTTCAGAAATTACAAAAACTAAAACATAGAAACATTTCTCAGAATTGTTTTAAATGTTATCAAATTAATTTCAATTTATTAAATAGAAACAAATCTTGATTAATTTACTGTGCATTCAAAACACATATGCCCACATTATTAGTTGCTCTGATTGCTTCAATTATGCTTATCTATATGAAATTTCATAGAATTCAATATTTTAAAGACATCCTATTTTATATTTAATGAAACGCAATATAAATTAGTCTAACTTGAACTTTTTAAACCCTGCTTCTTAAAATACTGTAGATTTAAATGAAGATTTTCTTACTGCTTAGATTATCTATAGCAACTGAGCTAAAGTTATCTAACCAAGATTTATTGTTCAGTTACACAATGAAATGACAAGGTATAATATCACTAAATAAATATTAGGGATCAGGATGAGAATATAAAACAGTTTTAGGTATTACCAATTGTAAAGAAGGCCAAATATTAATCCATTTTAAACAGAAAACAAAATTACCCTAAATTTGAAAAGATGAGGTTAAACTAACTTCAATAATTAGAATATATATTAGATTTAAAGGAAAATAGTTACTTTAGAATATTAGGATTGGGGTATATTGAACAAGTTGACTAATTTGCATATTTTTGAAAAAAATTAAATTATAAACCAATAAACTACAAATATGGACGTGTGCAAAATCTGTGTCAGATGTGGTTGATGCACATTTAGAGTATTTTGTGTGTGTATTTTTAAACACAACCTAAAATTCAGGGTTTGCTGGTGGGCAATTTATTTTTTCCTTTGGGAAAGAGTTTTAATTGAAAACTTAAGTGTAAAATCAGTATTTCTTAAATGTGACAGATGTCTTAGAGAAATGTTTCCTGTACTTTAAAATTATATTCAACAGTAAACTTATAACAATACCTTATCATTTTGATGGTAAAGACATTACAACATAAGACAAAAAAGTATAAACAAAATTTATTTGAACATATTATGTTACTTGTATTGGTTTCATTGATACATTTTTTTTTTTTTGAGTAGCTATCTAATACAGTGCAACAAGATTAAATTTCAGATTAGGTTAACAAACCCCAACCCTTATAAAAAGGCTAGTTGCATATAGATCTGCGGACAAAAAGAAAAGCAAAACCAATATTATATCAAAATGTAATTATTTAGGTGAAGCTAAAAATTTCTAAAGAGAATATCTTCTAAGATTAAATTATTCATTGCCTATTCTTCATCAGGACCACAAATAAATTGTTTTTTATCAGTCAGGTGTCTGACAAAAGTGGTACCAGGCATTTCTCAATGAGTTTTCAGTTGATTTGTACATTTCAGGATCCCCTCAACAAAGGTTGAAGAGCAATGTATGTGTTTCCCTACTAAGGATGGTGCCTCAAATAAGTAGAAGCCCCATGAAAGCATCAGTATAGATATATGTTTGTAAAATACATAAGAGAAAATAAATCAACAGATTTATTTTAGAAATTGTCTTCCTTCCTTACCTCTTCCCTTATTTTTGTGTTTCTATACATTGCCCTAAGGATTTGATACAAGTTTTGCACTAGGACTAGCTCAAAATACTAAATTTTAATTCCTTTCTAGATGTTTCAACTAAGTATTATTGACAGAGTTTGACTTCATTAAGACTGGGATGTTACAGCAGTATATAAATTCTAATATTTAATATACCAGTATATAGAAATCATATAACATCTTTTTAAAAACTGAACTTACTGTGAAAGGGAGACTGGCCAATTCATTCATATTCCATGGAACTAGTGATACTCTGATACTCGTAAATTCTGATATAAGATAAAATTAATTTTGCCTTAAAATTTTATATTATATAGAATATATTTTGGAAAAGGTGATATAAAGTCCATTTAAAATATCTGAACATAATGTAAATTTGAAAAGAATAATGATAACCATATTTACAGAATGCTATTTTGTTACTCTGCACATTTTTAGTAAAATTTATTATTAATAATAATATTCCTGTAATAATGTACATGAAAATATTTGTATGAATTGCTACTTATTTCACTGTTAATGTTCATGTAGGTGCCAGTAGCTAACACATCTTAATATACAGATACTCAGTATCTATTTGGTAAATGAACTATTAAATGAATAGTAGGAAATTTTCTTTATATAAGCAAACAGCATAAAAGACAATAGGTAAAAAAATAATTTATTACCTATGTAATCTTGCCACTAAGTCTGTCTCTACCCCTTTGCACCTAAAAGAATTTTCCTCTATTTTTTTTGGATCTTGGTTTAGACCAGCGTTTTCTTAGTATTTTATGTGGAATATTTACTCTTTAGTAGGCTAAATAACTTTTACTTGATAAAAGTCATATTTATCAGATACATTTGCAACACTGAGGGTTCATTTTCAATGTAATTTTTGTGATCTCAGAAATTTGATGAATATGCAGATGTAGAAGCTATCACAGGTAATATCACATGTAACCTAACTTCCTCGACTATAATCACTGCTAGTAGATTTTCTCTTTCTCTTATTTGTTTGCTCATTATTTGTTCATTTCTTTGCATTGTGCTTAATTTATAGGTTACTTACAGTGCTTGCAAGAACAAAGGAAAATCCTAGGCTAAATGGCAAGTAAAAGGAGAAATTAAATAATAACTGTAAAAAAAATAGTACATGAAAACATATACTATTAGATCATGTATAATTTTTAGACTTCTTCTACTAAGTCAGCTATAAGATTCTTGCAGGCACAAAAAAGTAATCAAAATGTTACCATAAGAAAAACTAATTAAAATAAATAAATACCTGAGAAGCCCATCTTTTCAAGACAGTGAAAGCTGAGAATAATTCTTTCTTATAGCATTTTACAAAAAAGAGAGAAAATATCAACAAGATCTCTAATCTCTAAAATATTTCCCATATTAAAAGTCCCATCATTGTCTTTTACAATATTTAAATTTAACCTTAGATATCAAGATAAAACTAACAGAATATCTGAGAGCGTAATACAGTATAGTGTTCTTCTTATATGATATTTTATAATTTTCAGTTTCTATCTAATTATATTATTTCACTAGTTCAAATATTAAATATAAATAAAAATACTAAATTGCATTCTATTAAATTGACTATAACTTACTAACTTGTGCTCTTCTACTAGAGGTATTGGATCTTATAGTCTATGTCATATTTGTTCAAATATATTCCACAAAGTATCTAGAATAACATGGAGAGTGATTTTACTATTACAATTATCACTTTTTATTCACTCAGTGATGCTGCTATACACTGATCTAAGCTATCTATGGAAAAATGAAAGGATCCCTGAACTATTTTTTTTTTTTCAATTCTGAGTATAATATTGAGAGCATAAGAAGAGCTTATAACTTATTTTCACATATAATTTCAATTTTTATTTTTACTGTTCAGCGGTATAAAAATCATATGCAAAAAATGCTGGAAAGTATCCTTCAAATATTTTATGTTATTTTATTTTAATTTTTGCTTTTGTGATGACCTTATATGTTTTTAACTCAGAATGTTATTTTAATAAGAAACAATATTCATCACCCTTACGCATCAACTGAAAGTTGATACTAATTTGGCATTTGGAGTAAAAGAATGATAGCTACAGGAGCAGCTACACCTTATACAGCCATCTGTAGTCTCTTAAAGACTTTCACATCAGGTCTTGATCAGAAGCTGGCATTTTTAAAGGTCATCTGGCTTCTCAGAGCTAGTCAATTACTGAACAAGGGAGTACCACTGACAGTTAAACACTCTGCAGAATTAGCTGAAGCACTACAGCAAGACACCAAGCACCTCTTACAGAAATATTCTGCATACATTTCAGAAAATCCCCCTGGTATTTCCAAATCAGCTTATGTTCATCTGTACATAAACAATTCTATTCCCGTCTCCAAAGAAATTCTCAAATTACAGGTTGTAGAAAATGATCAGAATTTCAATCATTATTTCCGTTTTGAGGTTCTGATTTAAAATTCTTCCTTTAACGGTTTCTTAACAATAATATTTTAAGAAACTATCCTTTAAGATGAACTGAATTCTATAGCAATAATATCACGTAAAAAATATAATCTATCTTCACAGACATACGTATATAGTATCCAAGGTACTATAGTGAAGCCTACATAGAATATAAACCCATTACTAGACTATAAACTTTATGAGTGTAGAGTTTTTTTGTCAGTTTTGTTCAGCGTCCTATGTCCAGTGCTTAGATCAATGACTGGCTTTGAATAGTCACTCAAAAGATATCAGTTGAATTAAAGAATAAAAAGAAAAATGTAGGAACAAATGGAATTGGCTATCTTTTGAATATCTAGTTATTGAGCAACTAGAATAAACATAATAACAAGATAAGCATTGATATTTAGGAGGTGGTTCTTACATAATGAAAAGAACACAAACTTTGGGATTTGAAGAGAGATTTTTACATGTGTGTGACATCTAGCTTGTTTTTGAGGTCTGAATTGAGACAATTTGGGTCAGAATTCCAATTCTAACTACAACTTGCTGAATGGTTATGTCTAAAAAAATTTATTTCTAGTCCACAGTGTTTTCAAATAAAAAGCAAAGGTAAAACGATTAAATATTTACCTCCTTGGGTTAACTTGAAGATTAAATGAGGTTAAAAATATTTGTCATCTTCCGTGGGTTTAGTTGTGTCTCCCAAAAAGACACATTCAAGTTCTAACCTCTGGTACCTGTGAATATGAGCTTATTTGAGATAGGGTCTTCGCACATATAATCAAGTTAAGGTGAGATCATATAGAAATGGGGTGGATCCTCAGTCCACTAACTGATACCCTTACAAGAGGAGAGGACACAAAGAGACATAGGAGAGAAGGCTATATGAAGAGGGAGGCAGAATTTGGAAAGATGCAGTTGCAAGCCAAGGAATGCCAGGAGCTACCAGAACCCAGAAGAAGGCAAAGGAGGAATCCTTCCTGGAGAACTTTGCAGGGGTCATGGCTCTTCTGACACCTTTCTTTTAAAATTCTTGCTTCAAGAAAATAACTTTATGTTGTATTAAGCTGCCCAGTTTGTGGTAATTTATATGGCAGCTCAAGGAAAATAATACAGTATAGTTAAAGTTCAATAAGTATTATCTCTTTCCAAAATATTATCACTCCTCATGAAAAAATATTTCCTCATGAAAAAATAAAACAGAATAACATCTAACTTGCTATATTAATATCAGAATTAAAAAAATATGTTATCAACTGCTTCCTTGCACTTATCTCTGATAGATGTTGATATAGTTTGGCTCTGTGTCCCTTCCCAAATCTTACATTGAATTAAATCCTCAATTTTGGGGGAGTGACCTGGTAGGAGGTGATTGGATCATGAGGGCAGATTTTCCCTTTGCTATTCTTATGATAGTGAGTTCTCACGAGATCTGGTTGTTTGTAAATGTGCAGTACGTCCCCCATCTCTCCATCTCTCTCTCTCTCTCTCTCTCTCACCTGTCAGCCATGTGAAGATGTGCTTGCTTTTCCTTCACCTTCTGTCATGATTGCAAATTTCCTGAAGCTTCCCCAAAAGTAGAAGCCTGTACAGCCCACAGAACCATGAACCAATTAAATCTATTTTCTTTATAAATTACACAGTTGCGGGTATATCTGTTTAGCAGTGTGAGAACAGAATAAGACAGGTGTTATGATGAGAACATATTTTAACTGTAGATTTCATGAAAGAAATATTTTTGATGAGTAGGTCTTGTGAGAGCATGTATCTATATACAATGGTGATATGTAACTTCCTAAAGGCAAATCACTGTATATTTTAATCAGCATCTTAGAATGCTTGGGTACCATTTTGTGCATGAGTCCCTTAATAAATATTACCTGATAATTCTCACTGTTAGAAGTGGTACAATTACACATGCGTTGAACATTTCTCTTTAAGTTAGTATTTTTGAGGCTAATATTATAAGCATAAGAGTTTATGGAAGAAAACAGCTTAAAGCAAATACAAACATTAAAAATCATGCAGACTACCAAACTTTAAAGTAAAGCTTGTAATTTATTTTTTCCCCTATTTTTGATATCTAGCAGGAAAAAGTAATCCAGCTGAATTAAGAAAGGTAATCCAGAGAGATGACTGGCCCTTTGGCCACAGATGGCTCCAATATAAAACTCACCTGTTCACTGCCTTCCAAACAGCATCTAATTATAGAAGTATAATTTGTTTTTTATAATTTTATTCCAGATATGTGGGGTTACAAGAAGGGTCAAATTGCACTATGCACTGAATACTGCATTTTATTTGAAAAATTCTATTGCCATTGTTTTTTTTTTCTAATTTGTATTTTTTTCTGGATGTTCCATGTAACACTCAGCTGTCTGCCTTTATTTTCTTTCTTCAAGGAAAGTGCACCTGGCTCCTTCAGTTCCTTTAAATTTACCTTTGGTTAAGTAAAACAATTAGTCTGTTTTTGTGTTGCTTCTATAAGTGAGTATTTCAAGGCTTTTAGCAAGAAAAAGTCTTAACATTTATTTGGTCCAACCTTACGTCCTCATTTAGAACTCACTGTTTCTCCCACATCCTTTCAGGAGAAATAGATTATTTCAAGAATATAATCACAATCATGTTTAAACTTCACCTTGCTCTATTTCTTTAACTCTAAAAGAAAACTCTTTTTCACATATTCTGTGATTCAAATACAGTACCTCAGAAAGGAAAACAGGCTTACAGTATACTTTCTCGCTAATTATCTATCTGAAATCATAGGATACAAATGCTCTCCACTATCAGGCTCTTTATTTCTCTCCTCAAATATATTTCTATTTGTCTGAGAAACTGATAACAAATTTTGTCAAACACGCAAAATAAAAAGAAAAGATGCTTGTGTAGCTAGCCTCTGCCTTGATATATATACTGATTTTCTAGCTACCTTAAAATAGAGTTATGATTCAGCACACATTCAGGGAAAATCTGCTCCAAGGGGCAATGTACTGGGAAGCTAGGGGAAATAAGGTTAAGTAGCACCCTCAGTGAGCTCACAAACTGTGAGACGACAGACACGTATGTAACTAAGCAACAAACAAATGATACAAATGCTGCTAGAGCACTCCAAAATCAAAAGTTGTTTTTTGAAACCATAGTTCCAGTACTCAGTTTTTGATATTGAGTAATTTTCTTAACATCTTTGTGCCTCAGTGTGTGTATGTGTGAAAACGGAATCCCAATAACACTCAACTCAGAGGAAGGTTACAGTTATACAGGAGGACTTAGTTCTGGTGTTCTGTCACACAGTAGGGTGACTACAGTTGACAATCATGTACTTCTATGTCCTAGCTAAGAAAGAGGATTTTTGAATGTTCTCTTCACAAAAAAATGATAAGTGTTTGAGGTGATGGGTACGATCATTACCCTGATTCAATTAATACCCAAGGTATAAATGTACTGAAACATCACACTGTACCCACAAATAGATAAAATTATGCATCAATTAAAACCAAAATAGACCTTTAAAAAATGATATAATTTCTATAAAACTTATTCCTATGTGGTATACTTTAAGTACTAAATACATGTTTTTTCTTATTAATGCTGTTATTTCTGTGATGATGTTGATAGTGAGGATGATGATGATGATAATGAATACAATTTGAACCTATTTCTTTTAAAACTTGATTATCTTCCTTTTCTTTGTTCTCAGCTGATATCCTTCCCATTTATATTATGAGCATATCAAGAAAAGATGCCAATGCTTTTAATTTTTCAAAATTAAAAAAATACTAAGTATGCACACTTGAACTGCACTTGTACCATATTCTCCGCTTTTTCTCCACTTGTAAAGAAAAAGTGGCCAGGCATGGTGGCTCACGCCTATAATCCCAGCACTTTGGGAGGCGGAGGTGGGTGAATCACGAGGTCAAGAGATCGAGACAATCCTGGTCAACATGGTGAAACCCAGTCTCAACTAAAAATACAAAAATTAGCTGGGCATGGTGGTGCATGCCTGTATTCCCAGCTACTAGGGAGTCTGAGGCAGGAGAATTGCTTGAACCCAGGAAGCGGAGGTTGTGGTGAGCCGAGATCGCGCCATTGCACTCCAGCCGGGGTAAAAAGAGTGAAACAACGACCCAAAAAAGAAAAAGAAAAAGCATATCTTTTCTTACTCAAGACCAAATCCTAGCCCCTTACTATGTAAAGTACAATTGAAGGACAAAATTTTCCCAGCTCAACCACTTCAGGTAAATTTAATCAGAATGTTCAGTATTTCTCTAACTTTCATGAATTGCATATGAATTCCTGGGAATCTTGCTAAAATGCAAATTCTAATTTCGTAGCTCAGGGATGGGGATAGGTTTTGTTTTTCTAACAATCTTCCAGAAGCTGGTTGTAGGGTCCAGCCCTGCTGGGTCTAGAGGGTATTCTCTACGGGTATGGAGATGAGAGATTGTAGAAATAAAGACACTATACACTGAAATCAAGAGAAAAAGATTGAGTGGTCCCAGAGGACCACTACTACCAGTACACGGAGACTTGTAGGGGCCCCGAGTTCCTGGACACTCTGACTTCTACTGGGTACAAAACAGGGGGGCAGTAATTAATAGGGTTAAGCAAATCATATGTCTAAGGAACAAGGGGCCCAGGGCTTGCAAATAGCCAAAGTGGGGGGTGGGGGAACGAAATTCATCAGCACTGTATGTTACGTCCGTCAAGTAAGAACTAAGGCTTCAAATATGCTGCTTCTTACTATTCACAAAAGAGGAGCCCGATGCAGAAGCAGGGATTGAAAGCAGACACAGATTGTAACCCGTATAGCACAGCATCACACAGAGATGATTAAGCCCCCGGGGAGCTGCGGGCTGGGTTGACTGATATCAGTCCTTCCGCAAGAGCGTGGGGTAGTGGAATGTTCTCCGATTCTCCTAAGGAAAGGGGATGTTTCCTTCCACGGTTTGCTGAGTAGCAGGTGCTTCCCCAAGCACTGGCACCACCGCAGAGATTTTAGATGCCCTCCAGCAACCCTTATGCTGTTACACGGGGTGATAGAGGGCTTGGTTTCAGCATTCAATAGGTTGTCCCTGCTGATCACCAGCAGTCAATGTTCCACAGGTATTAATGATCTTGCCTGGTGGCCACATTCCATAGTGGCCCCTATCAGTCCCTGACCACAACAACCCGAAGTTCCTAGATAATTATGCATAAAGTACAAAGAGCCTTGAATCAAGGCTTACTGTTCAATAAGGGTAATATCTAATCATTCATGCTACTTATTCCTAACTGTATTCTTCTTTCTGTATTCCATTTATTAAGCAGGAATTGGCCAAGGCTTCAGTCTCCTGCTTTGGCACTTATGAGACTTTCCACCCACACTGATAAGGCTGCTGATTCATGATCCACATTTTTTCCTAGCAAGAACCTCACAGATAGATTCCTGTATCCCACAAGGATTCCCTCTTTTCTGTAACACTTCTCATGCAGTGTAACAAACTATTCCTACATGATAGAGCAATTATAACTTTACAGCTATTCTAGCTTCTCTTTCATAAAATGGTATTTCTCCCCCTAATTTCCAATGTTCTGTCAAACTGGTACTCTTCTAATGTGTAAGTGGGACAAGCTGTTTTCCTCCCTGGAGATTTTTTCCATATATTTCACTATTACCAGAAGAATACACTCTAGCTTAATCTGCACTGTTTCAAGTGTCTGATTCCTTCTATTTTTATGTCTCACCTTAAGTGTCACTGATACAATTTAGCTTTGTGTCCTCACCCAGATCTCATCTCCAGTTATAATCCCCACGTGCCAAAGGAGGGACTTGATGGGAGGCGATTGGATTATGAGGGCTATTTTCCCCTTGGTGTTCTCATTATAGTGAGTGAGTTCTCACGAGAACTAATGGTTTAAAGGGTGAGGCAATTCCCCCTTTCTCTCTCTTTCCCTCTCTCTCTCACTCACTCCACCATGGTAAGAAGCATCTTGCTTTTCTTTTGCCTTGTGCCATGATTGTAGGTTTCCTGGGGCATCCCCACCCATGTGCAACTGTGAGTTGATTAAACCTCTTCTCTTTATAAATTATCCAGTCTCTGTCAGTTCTTTATAGCAGTACAAAAAAATGGACTAATACATTCATCTCTTTGAAGAGCCTTTAAGAATATCCAAAGAAAAGCAATCCAGCATGCCTCTTATATTCTGTCTTCAGCAACACTACAACTCTGTTTTGTTTTCTTTCTTTCTTTCTCACTTTCTTTCTTCCTTCCTTCCTTTCTTTCTTTCTCTCTCTTCCTTTCTTCCTTTCTTCCTTCCTTCCTTTCTTTCTTTCTTTCTTTTTCTTTTTTCTTTCTTTCTTTTTCTTTCTTTCTTTTCTTTCTTTCTTTTTCTTTCTTTGTTTTTTTGGAGTTTCACACTCTTTGCCCAACCTGGAGTGCAATGGTATCACCTTGGTTTACTGCAACCTCCGCCTCTGGGGTTCAAGCAATTCTTCTGCCTCAGCTTCCCAAGTAGGTGGGGTTACAGTCACCTGCCATCACAGCTGGCTAATTTTTGTACTTTTAGTAGAGACATAGTTTTACCATGTTGGCCAGGCTGCTCTCAAACTCCGGGCCTCAAGTGATCCACCAGTCTCACCCTCCCAAAGTGCTGGAATTACAGGCATGAGCCACCATGCCAGGCCCCGCTCCTCTGTTTTCTTTGTTGCAGATATGGTCTGGATGTTTGTCTCCTCCGAATCTTAAACTGTAATTCTCATTGAGGTGATTTTTGTATATTGCGTAAGAAACAGATCCAGTTTCTATCTTCTGACTAGCCAGCAACAGAAAACCACATACTGCATGTTCTCCCTTTTAAAAGGGATCTAAATGATAAGAACACATGGACACATGGAGGAAAACATCAGACATTAGGGCCTTTTTTTGGGTGGAGGGTGGAAGGACAGAGAGGATCAGGAAAAATAACTAATGGGTAGTAGGCTTAATACCTGGGTTATGAAGTGATCTGTACAATAAACCCCCATGTCACAAGTTTACCTGTCTAGCAAACCTGCACTTGTACCTCTGTCTGGGTTCCCGAAAGGCTGACACGTCTGCCGGGGACTCTTGGCCAGCAAGGGTGTCCCAATCTGAATCGGGGAGTGTGCGGAAAAAAGAATTAGCGTCACTGTCATCCCCTGTATTCAGGTCCCTTCGTGGTCACCCGATCTGGGTTCCCGAGAGGCTGGCACATCTGCCGGGGACTCTTGGCCAGCAAGAGGGTTCTAACCTGAATAGGGGAGTGTGCAGAAAAAAGAGAAGACAGACAAGCGGGGTCTGGAGGACTGAGTAAGCAATGCTTAAACAGCAATGCCTAAACAGCTGCTTTATTGTGCACACAGTTAGTATATATATGTTTGTCTTACGTCATTTACAGGAACAGATACCATTATCTCATACATGAAAGCAGCACATAAGAACAATAGTAAAATCAGATACATAATCGGGTACAATCAAGTCACGCAGGTGGGTCTCAGTATCGGGGTGGGGAAACCTATAGTTAAAAGTTACTGACCTATGCAAGGCACCAGTGAGGGAGAAACCTATTATATTTGCGCAGTCACAAGAACTGGCACAGGACCCAATAGTGGGTAAACAAAGTCATAAATCAGATACAAAAACTGGACACATTGTCCTGTCAGACCACATGCAGGTCACATCACTGTCTCACAAAGTTCTTTTTATAATTCCTTTACCTGCAGTTCCTACTTTCCCATAGCTCGATTGCCTCCAACGGGAAACTGTGTCCGGGCTCAAGCTCACCATATGGCGAGGCCCAATTCCGAGGGACCTCACATGGGAACGTTCCCCACACTAGATCACTTTTGTGGAACTGTTAACAGACAGGAAACTCAGTTTTATTTGCATGGGTCTATCACTCACTTCAATGGGAGAGAAAAAAGAGGAACATTATTCACTTCTTAAATCAAGAGAGGGAGGTTTAGAACTCCCTGACAGCTTTGTTTTATCTCCTGGAGTTTGGAGCACAGAGACACTTACATCTGCCTCACCCCAGAAGCCCAAGATGGACAATTGGGTTCAGGGCCTCTCAGAAGTACAGCAGAGAGGAAGGGATAATGTTAGGAGGAAGCTGTCCTGCCACCAGCTTTAGGGAAAGTTGTGGTGTCCTGCAGTTCACCTATGGGTTAGCTCAGAGGAAAACACAGATCTGGAGGTGCAATGCGCCCCAAAACCCAGACCTTGTAAGAGACCAGCCAGAGGAGAAACCACTGTCTAGATCAGTGCTTCTCTAATGTCAGCCTGCATTAGAATTACCCCAGGGGCTTGTTAGAACAGTTTCCTGAGCCACACCTCCTAGAGATTCCGATTCCTTAGGACTGAGATGGGACCCAAAACTGTGTATTTCTAACAAGCTCCTCGGTGATAATTGTGTAATTTATGGACCATACCTTGAGAAGAACTGGTTTAGAGGTCATCAACAAAGCACCTCAAAGAACATATAATGGTGTCATGTGAAAGAAAGAATCAGCTTTGTCTATCTATTATGCTTCAAAGGCATCAGCACATTTAACTGTATCAGCCATGTTCCCATAGTCTCTTCTTCCTCAGCCCAGCACTAAATGGTGGGAAACAGCAGCCAGTGAGAAAAAGAGAAAGATCAATGAAACAGTCAATATGCAGTCATACTCTGTCCCCCAACTCCAGGCTTCTGAGACTGGGTCAGATCTTGGCAGGAGGGGATAAGCCCTGAATGGGACATATATTTGGAATTTGGAGCAAACTGGGATGGACAGAACTGGAGTTACAGAGTTATTAGATTTCAAATGTCCAAAAGGACTACTCTTATTCACCACATTAGAAAAGCTAGGGGGTCTGTTTCAAATTTTGGACAAAGGTAGACAAAGAACTGGTTTAAAAACAATGGATAAAAGAATAACGTTGATTAATCATCTTATGGAATCAGCCAATTGCAAATGTCTTAAGAATGGTATTTTTCAGACTTTTAGCATGTCCAGAGAGGTACAGCCAGTGTGATAACACACTGGAAACCTCAGCAGAGAAGCCCCCATGCCAAGAAATAAGGAGCCCCAGCCTACAGAAAATCTAGGAGACATAATGACCCACTTAAAGTACTAAAGGGTTTTATTGTCAACAAAGGATTAGTCTTCTGTGTGGCTGCAGAGGCTGCAATTAGCTTAAGTTAGTAGAAATTAAGGGAGGGGTCTGCCTGGAGTCAATATAAGAAGACAACAGCTAAAGGCATATTATTAACACCTGGTAATGGCCACTTCCCTAGAATGGTGAAGAGAGCTTTAAACATAGCAGACGGTACATTTTGGATGCCATATGAGTTTCTACAGCAATGTTTTGCAACTTGGAGGCAGATACACATATAGTGAGAGGTGGGTTGCCCAGGCTGGAGTCATCAGGACCTACCTAGTTCCCTGGCTCCACATTCTACCACTTACCCCAGCTTAGACAGCCAACCCTCTACCCCATCCTAGCCCTGCTTGGGCTCCAGGACTACTTTTTTTTTTTTTTAAAGAAAGAAAAAAAGAATGAAAGAGAAAGAAAGAGGAAATCACTCCCCAGCAATTGCATAGCATTTCACAGGTTTAACTAAAATATTGGTTGGCTGCTTATTTGTTATTTTCATCCCCTATTCCTTCCTGTCTCAATTGTTAAGCACAATTATTGGCATAAAAGAGGTTTTTAATACCCATTTTTAGACTGTATTCTAGCCTGGGCAATAAAACAAGAATCCCATTCTCTCTCCCTCTTTCTCTTCCTCTTTCTCTCTTATTTTTTTTCTTTCTTT